>JANAVB010031659.1:0-59117 GCA_029216955.1 Iris pallida | reverse complement strand
GCGTATGCAAGACATGTACCTTCAAAAGCTAGCATATGACTCTTCTTCTAAGGCAGCGTACCACAGCAGTTGTATCCAGGATGATTTTCAACGTACAGTCAACACACGTTCTCACATGTCCTGTACTCAGTTACCCACTTATTCAGAAGTTATGCAACGTGGCACTCATGCCATCAATTTCTCCTGAATAGGCTCCACTACCTTCAACCGCACGCTAGCGTGTCTCCATCAGAGTTTGCCACGCGTCCCTGCAGTTATGCACACGTCAAGTAACTACCTGAGCGTATGCTTATGGATAGTTATCCTGAACTCTATAAAAAAGAGTTTCTTCATCTTCATCAGGACTACAAGTCATTTTCAGAGAGAACAGAGAGATTGCCCAGTTGCTGTCCAAGTTCTTCAAAGTTCGAGTTTTCTTCATCGCATCGTCCAAGGGATAAAGTAATCGTCTTCTAGATTAGATTCCTACAGTTGTAATTTTCTCAAATTCAAAATAAATAAAGTGAATTTATTTATGGAAAACAGCGATAACTCGGGGGTACTCTGACTCGGCGAATGACGATCGTGCAAATATCATTGTTCCAATGGATGCTATACTCGGGATATTGAAATATATCGAGGAAGAGATAAACTTGGCTCGAGGATTTTCTGGTTGAACGAATGACAAACGGACTATCGAATTGAAATCTTGGCTTGGACGAAAATGAAAATGTTTGGATTTGCTTCGTCGATAACCACAACTTCGACATTCTTGTCTTATGTGAGCGCAACTCCAGCCTCGCACATGCGTCGCACCGATTTGAGACGATCACTCCGCGTGAGGGCTGGTATGGTGATTCATGCAGCGAGAGTGATTGAACTTGGATGGCGTGGCAATCCGATTGCTTCGACTTGTGGTTTGACACGAAGGTAGACTCGAGAATAAATCAGCATATTTGACGGTTGAATTTGAGGATTGAGTAGGTCCAATCCGCGTATCGAGAATGAGTTAGTCTAAAACTCAAACAAGAGTTACGTCCCGATGAGAATGATTATTCTGTGGGAGCGTTGCATGGTGATT
Source organism: Iris pallida (assembly GCA_029216955.1). Classification (NCBI taxonomy): domain Eukaryota; kingdom Viridiplantae; phylum Streptophyta; class Magnoliopsida; order Asparagales; family Iridaceae; genus Iris; species Iris pallida. The sequence goes on along the minus strand of JANAVB010031659.1, from coordinate 58,057 downwards.
CATGAACCACCGCAGATTATCGGACTCGCGTGAGATTGGGGCACAACGTATTATCGAGCGAGACGACCTCGTGATCGAATACATGAATTGGTTAGAATTGGTGAATTGAAGGGATTCGAATATACGCAACGCGTGACGTAATGCGAATTAGGTGATCGTGCTCGGTGTTTAGAAATCTGAGTGACGCGAGCTTGGGTAGAAAACCCCGTATGATCGACTTTGGTTTGTCCCTAGGATTGGGGTCAGTGTTGGCATTATTGTTGGGGAACTATGATTCCAATCCTGACATTGACTTAGCCTCGCAAAGATTGGCCTAGCGGTTAGGCGAGATGCCCCTGTTGCAAGTATTAGCAATCGAAAAGATTGATCTTGAGGATTGGCATGCATGGATAGCCTGAATCACGAATATAGGAAACCCTGCTCACGAGACTCGGCTGACATGCATATATTTCAGGGACGCCTGGGTATGTGCACGATGCGACTCGAGTGAGAATGACAAATTCTCTATCATACGGCTTGGCTGAATGCATGTATTTTAGGGACGCTTAGAATGCGTGCACGATCCAGCCAAGTGATACGATGAGTTCAAGCAAGACTTGAAGAATGGGAGAGTGTCGAGACCTTGAAATCATGTTAACGGAAAGATTGATAGTCGTGCGAGCGTGGCTCGGAATCGAAGGAACGCGTAGGCAAAATGTGTACGAATAAGTCTTGGCCATAGAAATGGTAGGATGTGTAGCGCCCCGCTTTCGATAGGCGATGAAACTTCATAATATGCTAGCGCCGAGTCAGATCGGCTGGGAACTTAGATGGCCATCTGACTCGATCGCTAAGCTTGGTAAACGATAATGCCTTGCGGCATCGATTCAATTCGATTTGGACGGAAGATACGAGAATCGATCCAACTAATGGAACGACTTCTGTTGGAACAAGTACTAGATGCAGCGGGCTGCGTCTCGGCGCGCGAGCTCTCTATAAGAGTCCCTTCGACGGGACCGGACCACTGTATGGTTTTCTTGGAGCTTTGCCGCTGGGCTTGATTGAAGTGCTTTCGCGTCATTTTTATGGATGCAATTACAATTTCGATGCAAGAGGAAAAGAAGGAATTCTAACAAAGCGTTGGTGCCATTGCAGGAGCTCGCGTAACTAAGGATTGACGTTACGTAGCGCTTGGACGATCGGCACGAAGCAAAGTAATCGGTGGGTGATTCGGCCTTCTTTTCCATTCCGTCCCGCAAACTAATTACTTGCTTCAATTCATTCAAATCGAACGATGCCAAGTTAATTGCATGCCAATCCACTAAGTCAAGAACTTGGGAAAGAAAAACGTATCGATTTAGAGTGTTCTACTCTGAAAATACAAGTTTTATCACATAACTCAGAAAGTTTAAGGTTTACAGAAAAAGATAGACTACTTCAAGTGTTGCAAAATATTATGAAATGTCGATCGTGGGTTATGATGCCTCGAACAATTTGGTGCCTGCGGGACGCTAAATCGGAAGTACAACTTGGGGAAAAAATGAATCGTTGCATAAGTTGGGGGAAATGATAATGCCGTTCAATACTGTCCGCGCTATACAAAACTGTTGCATATGTTAAACTGTTCACGCATTGGCATGGTCATGGACAGCTTGTGCACAAGTTGATATTTTTCCTCGAATCGATATCCGGGGCATCAGAATCGAATCGACCTAGGGGGAATGAATAATCGTGCTTCGGCACTGATGCATTGCGGGACCGTCAGTCAGGCTTGCAACCTAGACTGAGCGGGCCGAAATGCCGTTGAGATAGTCCCACGTGATGTGTAACATCAATGACCGCATATAAGATAGTAACATGCTCACTTATTGTCTTATGCAGGGTAAATATTATCTCTGTTTTCATGCAGGGACGAGCACGGCCGTGGTAAGAAATATGATAAACTGCTATGGTTCATTGTATGCTTTATTACGCAAAAATGGCTATCGAATATGAACTGAATTCATATAGTTCTAATAGAAAGACAACTCTAAAGCATGCCTATCCTATCAATCAGAGTCGGTTTAGACGGGTTGGTTCGTCTCATCCACTTAGCAAGCGTGCTAATCCCCTCCCCCAATTTCCCCCAGGTGCGACGGGCGATCGCAACTAAACTGGAACTGAAGTGCGGAGAGGCGTTTTGAAGCTCTTTCTATGCTGAAGTATTTTGAAGCCAATTCAATCGACGGCTTTGTATAAAGGGGCGAATGTATGGAACGGCAAGCGTTAGTTCAGGCAACTTGTCGAATGTATCTTCTTTCTGTTTTCAATCAATGTAGCCGCAACGGCATCCAATGTAAATTACGACTTGCACTTTGTTGCAAGCTATGAATGAAAAGCATTTCTATCTTTCTATACTGCGTCTTATATTCTGATGTGATTTGTGAAGTTTCGACTTGGCATATTAATATCAAAATAAAATGATAACCATTTGAGAACTTGTCATCTTGCCTTGCACGAGCGCAACTCCAGGCTCGTGCGGCATCATGCCTTAGCGAGGACGATCGAATCGGCAAAGTAACACCGGGGACGAACGGTTTGTCGACTCGGGGCGTGACAAATTGGTATCAGAGCACAGTTATGTTTCCTCGGATTTTTTGAAAGATGTTTCATTGTTGGAATGTCCGTTGCGATGGCTCGATTGAATGCTTGTCGACATGCTACGTGAAATAAAAGTTCCATACAGGTAAGCCCGTAGATATTTTTGAAAAATACTAACAGGTTTACTCTGTTTTGTAGGAATGACTAAGAAAAGGAACAATCCCGCCCCAACCCAAACTGTAGATAGTACGTCGAGCACAAAAAGTACTGAGCCTAGCGAGACGACTATGCAGAAGATGCTACAGTTAATGGAACTGCAGCAGCAGCAGCTTCAGACACAATTCAAAGCCCAATTTGAGGCGCAACAAAACAGATGAATGCCCTGACTCAGATAGTGAGCACAATGGCGGGCAACAACAAGACGACGGACGAAGGGCCCGAGGGAAAGCAAGGCGACCAAGAAGAAAACGAGGAAGAAGAAACTCAACCGCAAATGATAGATTCTTCTTCCTTGTTCAAGGCAAAGGAGTTCCGCAAGATGAATCCACCAAAGTTCAACGGCCGAGCGGAGCCTGATGTGATCGTGGGATGGCTCGCGGAGATGGAGGACTTGTTTAATCTGCTTAGCATTGAAGGGTCCCAGCGGGTAACTTGTGCGGCGTTACAGCTGCAACTGAGGGCGTACGACTGGTGGGCCGCTAAAAAGCAGGAAATCTATGAAGCCGATACAGACGCCACAATTTCCTAGAAAATATTCAAGGAAGCCTTCCTCGAACAGTACGTTCCTCGCGCCGTCCGTCAACAAAAAGAAGACGAGTTCATGACGCTGCGACAGGGAAATATGTCTGTCGACGATTATGATTCGAGCTTCTCAAAGCTGGCGAAGTTTGCCGGCGCCTTTCTGCCCAATAAGGAAGCCTGGTGTGAATGCTTCCAACAGGGCCTAAATGACGAACTGCGAAGGGACATCGTGAATCAAAGGTGCCGAACATACCGTGAATCCTATAATGCCGCTCTTAATAGTGAGCGCATCTTTGGCCATCTGTCGAGTAGAGGCATCCGTAACCACTTCAACAAGCGTCCTAACGACGCCGGCGCCGGGGGATCGGGAATAACAAAGCGTCCGAACAGATTCGATGATCGAGGCCATGGCAGTCAACACTGCACCAGGTACGGTAGGCGTGGGCGCCGAACCGTCGACTGCGTCACGAGATCTTGCTACAAGTGTGGCGAGGTAGGCCATATAGTTACATATTGCCCGCACAAAGGTCCGAATCAACACAACCCACCGAGGAACGTCCCGAATCCGCATAAAGCGCCGGTACTGCAAGGCGCGAATGCGGTGCCCGTCAACCATCAGAACCAACGCCACGGAGCTCAAGGCCGAGTTTATGCCTTAACTCGGGACGAGGCGCTTGCGTCCGATACGGATGTAACAGGTATATTACTCTACAAAGATATACCTGCTCGAGTGCTATTCGATTCGGGTGCGACGCATAGCTTTATATCTGCTGATTATACGAAAGAAAATAAAATAACCATGCAATCACTAGATATAAATATTAGCGTTAGCACTCCGTCGGGAGTCGATATGCCTGCGAACTTTATTTGTAGGGATGGCCACATTTGCATCGGAGAAAGATATCTATCCTTGGATGCCGTCGTACTAGACATCAAAGATTACGACATCATCTTGGGCATGGATTGTTTGGGCGCTTGTCGTGCAACGATCGAGTGCGCGGAGAAGAGAGTGGTGTTTCGTCTTCCTGGCGAGACAGAGTTCTCGTATTCGTGCGGTACGGTCTCGTAGACGGCAATGATGGTGTCGGCAATCTCGGCGAGGCGTATGCTGCGTTCCGGCTGCGCGGGATACTTGGCATCAGTCCGAGACACACGGAGGGATAATACAAACACAATACAGACTGATGTTGTGGCAGATTTTCCCGACATTTTTCCTGACGAGATACCAGGGATGCCGCCAGATCGAGAGATAGAATTCAGCATCGACACCTTCCCGGATACACGGCCGATATCCAAGGCACCTTACCGAATGGCTCCAGTAGAACTGAAGGAACTGAAGGTGCAATTACAAGAGTTGCTAGACCACGGATTTATTCGCCCTAGTGTCTCTCCGTGGGTAGCTTCCATATTATTCGTGAAGAAGAAGGATGGGTCAATGCGGCTATGCATCGACTATCGTGAACTCAACAAGGCGACCGTGCAAAACAAGTATCCTTTGCCGCAAATCGACGACTTGTTTGACCAACTGCAAGGCGCGTCTATGTTTTCAAAAATCAATCTTCGTTCAGGCTATCATCAACTGAAGATCAAGTCCGACGACGTGTCGAAGTCTGCCTTCCGCACTCGATATGGTCACTACGAATTCCTCGTCATGCCGTTCGGTTTGACGAATGCCCCAGCCACTTTCATGGATCTGATGAACCGAGTCTTCCGACCTCAAATAGATAAATTTGTAGTCGTATTTATCGACGATATCCTTGTCTACTCAAGGAATCGGGAAGAGCACGCAGAATATTTGAAGACGGTACTGCAGATTCTGCGTGAAAACAAATTGTATGCCAAGCAGAGTAAGTGTGAGTTCTGGATGAGTAGCGTGATATTCCTCGGGTAGGTAATCTCTGCCGAAGGTGTCGCGGTGGACCCAAAGAAGATTGATGCGGTGGTGGATTGGAAACGACCTGCCTCGGCTAGCGACATTCGGAGTTTCCTTGGCTTAGCGGGCTACTACCGTAGGTTCGTACAAAGCTTTTCAAAACTAGCGTCGCCTCTGACTCGCCTCACCCAGAAGGGAGTAGTATTCGAATGGAGCGACGACTGTGAATCCAGCTTTCAAGAGTTGAAGCAACGGCTCGTCTCAGCTCCAATCCTTGCACTTCCAGACGGTCCAGAAGGCTTTCAGATATTCAGCGACGCGTCGGGAACTGGCCTCGGGTGCGTACTCATGCAGAGAGACAAAGTCATCTCCTACGCTTCACGGTAGTTGAAGTAGTACGAGAAAAACTACCCGACGTACGACCTAGAATTGGCGGCGATCATCTTTGCATTGAAGTTATGGCGGCACTATCTCTATGGTGTGGCATGCAGAATCTACACCGATCACAAAAGCCTGAAGTACTTATTTACACAACGGGAACTCAACCTACGACAGCGACGTTGGCTTGAACTCATAAAAGATTACGAGCTAACGATCGAGTATACACCGGGCAAAGGAAACGTGGTGGCCGATGCACTTAGCAGAATATTTATGGGAACACTGGCCATAAACAAGGAGATACGGCGGGACCTTGAAGCGATGGGTATCGAACTCGGAATTGAGTATCGACACCTGCACCTAGCGCAGCTAAAGTTAGGATCGAGCCTACTTAGCAAGATAAAGACCGCACAGGAGGACGACTCATTCCTGAAGAAAATGCGCGAGCTGATTTCAACGGGAAGGGCGACTGACTTTGCGGAAGACGGAGACGGGACGATGCGACTAAAGGGAAGGCTCTGCATTCCTGAAACTGCCGAACTCAGAAGAAAAAAAATTGACGGAGGCGCATTACGCGAAGTACTCGTTATATCCTGGAAGCACCAAGATGTACAAGGACTTGCGCACAAACTTTTGGTGGCACGGCATGAAGAAAGACGTGGCAACGTTCGTATCGCAATGCATAGCGTGTCAGCAGGTGAAGTCGGAGCACCAAAGGCCAGGCAGAGAGCTGCAGAACATCGCCATTCCCGAGTGGAAGTGGGACAACATCTCGATGGATTTCATTGTGGGATTTCCGAAGACGCCGCGGGGGAATGATGCGATTTGGGTCATTGTTGATAGATTGACCAAGTCGGCTCACTTCATCGCAATCAAAGTAGGATGGAGCGTCGATCGGTTAGCACAAATCTACGTCGATGAGATTGTTCGACTGCACGGGGTACCGGCCTCAATAATTTCGGACAGAGACGGCCGATTCCTATCGCATTTCTGGACGAGCCTCCAAGCAGCGATGGGGACCAAACTGAACTTTAGTTCGGCGTACCATCCCCAAACAGACGGTCAGACGGAGAGGGTCAACCAGATCTTAGAAGATATGTTGCGTCTGTGTGCGATCGACCTAAAGACTAGTTGGGATACGTATTTGCCGCTTGCGGAGTTTGCGTATAACAACCGTTATCAGTCGAGTATTCAGATGGCTCCATACGAAGCGTTCTATGGGAGGAAGTGTCATTCGCCGATATGCTGGGATGAAGTCGGAGAGCGACAAGTGCTTGGACCGGAACTGGTGGAGCAGGCCGTCGAAAAGGTCCGCTTGATTCGAGATAGACTCCGCATCGCGCAAAGTTGACAAAAGAGCTACGCAGATCTTCGTCGACGACCGCTAGAGTTCTTGGCCGGGGACCATGTGTTTCTGAAAGTAACGCCCATGCGCGGTGTGATGCGGTTCGGCGTTAAGGACAAGTTGAGCCCGAGATTTGTAGGCCCCTTCGAGATCATTGAGCGAGTTGCGACGGTTGCTTATCGGATCGCACTACCTCCTGTCTTAGCTGATGTGCACGATGTTTTCCATGTTTCACAACTTCGAAAATACGTGCACGATCCAAGTCATGTGGTTAGCTTCGATCAGTTGGAGCTACGTACTGACTTGTCTTACTCGGAGGAGCCTATTCAAATTTTGGACCGCAAAGAAAAGGTGCTACGAAATCGGTCGATGTCCTTGGTCCGCGTGCTTTGGCGGAACCATACAGTCGAGGAGTCGACGTGGGAGATGGAGGCGGAGATGAAAGAGAAGTACCCTGCGTTGTTCGTCTAAATTAAGGTCCGACCCTTGTTCTTAAGTTTCGGGACGAAACTTTTTTTAGTGGTATATTATGTAGCGCCCCGCTTTCGATAGGCGACGGAACTTCATAATATGCTAGCGCCGAGTCAAATCGGCTGGGAACTTAGATGGCCATCTGACTCGATCGCTAAGCTTGGTAAACGATAACGCCTTGCGGCATCGATTCAATTCGATTTGGACGGAAGATACGAGAATCGATCCAACTAATGGAACGACTTCTGTTGGAACAAGTCCTAGATGCAGCGGGCTACGTCTCGGCGCACGAGCTCTCTATAAGAGTCCCTTCGACGGGACCGGACCGCTGTATGGTTTTCTTGGAGCTTTGTCGCTGGGCTTGATTGAAGTGCTTTCGCGTCGTTTTCATGGATGCAATTACAATTTCGAGGCAATGGGAAAAGAAGGAATTCTAACAAAGCATTGGTGCCATTGCAGGAGCTCGCGTAACTAAGGATTGACGTTGCGTAGCGCTTGGACGATCGGCACGAAGCAAAGTAATCGGTGGGTGATTCGGCCTTCTTTTCCATTCCATCTCGCAAACTAATTCCTTGCTTCAATTCATTCAAATCGAACGATGCCAAGTTAATTGCATGCCAATCCACTAAGTCAAGAACTCGAGAAAGAAAAACGTATCGATTTAGAGTGTTCTACTCTGAAAAATACAAGTTTTATCATATAACTCAGAAAGTTTAAGGTTTACAGAAAAAGATAGACTATTTCAAGTGCTGCAAAATATTATGAAATGTCGATCGTGGGTTATGATGCCTCAGACAATTTGGTGCCTGCGGGACGCTAAATCGGGAGTACGACTTGGGGAAAAAATGAATCGTTGCATAAGTTGGGGGAAATGATAATACCGTTCAATACTGTTCGCGCTATACAAAACTGTTGCATATGTTAAACTGTTCACGCATTGGCATGGTCATGGACAGCTTGTGCACAAGTTGATATTTTTCCACGAATCGATATCCAGGGCATCGGAATCGAATCGACCTAGGGGGAATGAATAATCGTGCTTCGGCACTGATGCATTGCGGGACCGTCAGTCAGGCTTGCAACCTAGACTGAGCGGGCCGAAATGCCGTTGAGATAGTCCCACGTGATGTGTAACATCAATGACCGTATATAAGATAGTAGCATGCTCACCTATTGTCTTATGCAGGGTAAATATTATCTCTGTTTTCATGCAGGGACGAGCACGGCCGTGGTAAGAAATATGATAAACTGCTATGGTTCACTGTATGCTTTATTACGCAAAAATGGCTATCGAATATGAACTGAATTCATATAGTTCTAATAGAAAGACAACTCTAAAGCATGCCTATCCTATCAATCAGAGTCGGTTTAGACGGGTTGGTTCGTCTCGTCCACTTAGCAAGTGTGCTAATCCCCTCCCCCAATTTCCCCCAGGTGTGACGGGCGATCGCAACTAAACTGGAACTGAAGTACGGAGAGGCATTTTGAAGCTCTTCCTATGCTGAAGTATTTTGAAGCCAATTCAATCGACGGCTTTGTATAAAGGGGCGAATGTATGGAACGACAAGTGTTAGTTCAGGCAACTTGTCGAATGTATCTTCTTTCTGTTTTCAATCAATGTAGCCACAACGGCATCCAATATAAATTACGACTTGTACTTCGTTGCAAGCTATGAATGAAAAGCATTTCTATCTTCCTATACTGCGTCTTATATTCTGATGTGATTTGTGAAGTTTCGACTTGGCGTATTAATATCAAAATAAAATGATAACCATTTGAGAACTTGTCATCTTGCCTTGCACGAGCGCAACTCCAGGCTCGTGCGGCATCACGCCTTAGCGAGGACGATCGAATCGGCAAAGTAACACTGGGGACGAACGGTTTGTCGACTCGGGGCGTGACAAATTGGTATCAGAGCACAGTTATGTTTCCTCGGATTTTTCGAAAGTTGTTTCATTGTTGGAATGTCCGTTGCGATGGCTCGATTGAATGCTTGTCGACATGCTGCGTGAAATAAAAGTTCCATACAGGTAAGCCCGTAGATATTTTTGAAAAATACTAACGGGTTTACTCTGTTTTGAAGGAATGACTAAGAAAAGGAACAATCCCGCCCCAACCCAAACTGTAGATAGTACGTCAAGCACAAAAAGTACTGAGCCTAGCGAGACGACTATGCAGAAGATGCTACAGTTAATGGAACTGCGGCAGCAGCAGCTTCAGACACAATTCAAAGCCCAATTTGAGGTGCAACAAAAACAGATGAATGCCCTGACTCAGATAGTGAGCAGAATGGCGGGCAACAACAAGACGACGGACGAAGGGCCCGAGGGAAAGCAAGGCGACCAAGAAGAAACGAGAAAGAAGAGACTCAACCGCAAATGATAGATTCTTCTTCCTTGTTCAAGGCAAAGAAGTTCTGCAAGATGAATCCACCAAAGTTCAACGGGCGAGCGGAGCCTGATGTGATCGTGGGATGGCTCGCGGAGATGGAAGACTTGTTTAATCTGCTTAGCATTGAAGGGTCCCAGCGGGTAACTTGTGCGGCGTTACAGCTGCAACTGAGGGCGTACGACTGGTGGGCCGCTAAAAAGCAAGAAATCTATGAAGCCGATACAGACGCCACGATTTCCTGGAAAATATTCAAGGAAGCCTTCCTCGAATAGTACGTTCCTCGCGCCGTCCGTCAACAAAAAGAAGACGAGTTCATGACGCTGCGACAGGGAAATATGTCTGTCGACGATTATGATTCGAGCTTCTCAAAGCTGGCGAAGTTTGCCGGCGCCTTTCGGACTTAGCCTTGCAACGGCTACTCGAAGAGTCGCTCGGCCGAGGCGACTCCTCGCTCAGGTGGGGTAGTTTCGGTGAACTTGCCTCATCTTAGCCTTCACATAATAAATTGCATGTTTTCAACTTGCACAAGTAGGCAAATATAAAAGCTACGAATGCACATAGCTAAGGGAATAATCCCGACGGGTCGATATATGCTAGAACTTGGAAAAGGTCCCACGGCCGTCTTTGAAGTATGTTCAGCGTGTTTTCAAAAGTGACACTCGAATCCTTCATTCCCGTGGCTTGGGAGAAGGAGAGTTGGTCTAAGTTGCCAAGAAGTTATGAATGTGGCCTAAATCATAGGCGTCGCCCGCTTGAATGCTTGATAAAGCATGCACGGTCCCGTCGTTTTTCCCCGACACTCGAATTAGCCTTAGTCATAGGCGTCGCCCGCATGAATGCTCGATGAATCATGCACGATCCCGTCGTCCAAGGCTTGGCATAGCCTTCGCACGTCCCGTCAGTTAAGTCATCTTGTACGGCTTTTGGCTTAAGTCTAGGCACCCGAGAACATGGTTGTTCAAGTCGAACACGTGCACGGCACGTTCCCTTGATGCGAAGCTTGGCGTAGCCTTTGTTCGTCAAGTTATTGCGCAAATAAGTTAGACAAAGTTATGCCGGTCGGTCTAAGCTATTTCTAGCACTGTTCCGCTCTATCTGCGATTGTCAAGTTGCGTAGTCCCTCGAGAACAAGGCTCGTCGTATAAGGTATATGACTTGAGCAATAGCGTCGCCTATAGAACCAGGCCTGTCTAAGGCACGAGCCACGGTGGATTTAGTAAAGAGTATGCCACGGACAAAGGAAGTCCATGCGACTGGTTGTCGTCGAGATCCGTCCCGCTACTTGGGAGTCTCGATAAGTCTCGCACACGAGATCGGTCCCGCTACTTGGGAGTCTCGTTAAGTCTCGATAAGCCTGGATAAGGAATCACGCGAGATCGATCCCGCTACTTGGGAGTCTCTCTATGTCTCGACAAGGAAACACACGAGATCGGTCCCGCTACTTGGGAGGCTCGATAAGTCTCGCACACGAGATCGGTTCTGCTACTTGGGAGTCTCGTTAAGTCTCGATAAGTCTGGATAAGGAATCACGCGAGATCGGTCCCGCTACTTGGGAGTCTCGATAGAAGTTGTAAAGCATGGTCATGTTAAGGAAGGATTTGATAGATCGAGTTGAGTCTTGCATGGTCATTAGACAACTTGTCGACAAGGTGAAGTCTTCTCGAGTGATCGCCGGGGCGCCGAGATCATGTCGGCCCGGGACACTACACCAAAAAAGGCCTTTAGGAACAATTTTTGTATGTTCCTAATATTTTTAGGAACATATCATAACCGTGCCTAAAAGTGGCATTGCAATATTTGGAACAGTTAGACTACGTTCCTAAATTTGGTTTGGAACAGTTATACAGCGTTTCAAATGTAGATTTTGGAACATATGTGATGTGTTTCTAAATTATTTTTGAAACATCTTTGAAATGTTTCTAAATATCAATTTGGAACACGTTCTGCTCGTTTCTAAATATAAATTGTAACACTTTTTCATCATTTTTTTGGCAAATTTTGCAACATTTTGTAAGCGTACCTATTTATATGTTAATTTCATTTTGTAAGCGTATCTATTATTCTATTCTAAATCATACAAAAATAAGTAATAGCTTAAACACAAATCAATGAGTGAACATTTGAGCAATTTGAACATTTGATCCATTGTACATCACATTACTAGGTTCAAGAAGCTCCTTGGCTTACAGTGTACATAATAGAGGCAGTCAAACACACACAAGAGAAAAGCCACATTGAATGCCAAAACTAGGAAGAGCAAAACAGGGACACTATCTCATACACTATTATGATAGAAAAAGAAACTACAAGTAGTTTTATAACTTTAAAAAAATTTGACATCAATGCTCAAGTAAACAAAAGTTAAACAGATACCAAAAATAACAAGCAAGTTTTCGAGCATCAACTATAGTTACTAACAGCTCCTCAAAAAATGTTTGTTTCCTTCAGTTGAATCCATTTGAAATGATTTAAAACATGGCCTAATGCTTGCCTTTCTAAAAATCAACAGCAATCTTCCTTCGTGCGCACAAAAAGTCGAGGCAAATCTTCAGTGAAAAGTTTTCTCAAGAACCTATTCAAAACAAAAGAAAATAATTCAATAAAATTTATAGAGCTAAGACAAGTATGTCAAGGACTAATCAAATTATATCGCAGTAATAAAAGAATGAAGCGGATTATTGTACTAGCAGAATTATAATGAAGAGAAAACAGAACTTACTATGGCTCCATGTATTTGACGAAGGACTTGTTCCACACAAGAAAATCGCCGAGGGCAACTTCTCCAATTTTTTTCGATTCTGGATTTTTATCAGCCTTGTAAATCTTTGCAGAGAACATCTTTCGTGTAACCATGCTCACCTTTAATTCATCAGGTTCCAAGACATAGCCATGACATATACCCCGATGGATTGGATCTACTACCTCCTTCGCAATTGCAAGACAGTTTCCATCCCAGTCAAGCAGCTCACACAATCTTGCAACTTCAGTAGGTTGATTGCATGCCACTTCAGTAGGTTGATTGCATGCCACTTTAGTAGGTTGATTGCATGCCACTTCAGTAGGTTGATTGCATGCCACTTCAGTAGGCACATTGTCTGCCACTTCAACAGCATTGCGTGCAGATGTCATCGAGCCTCCTTCAGCTAAGGAATGTCTTTTCCTTGTTAGATTCATGTTCATCATCATTGCAGGCGGCGAAGACCCAACAATTGCTTCTGCTTCTGTTTGTGAGAAGTTTTTCTAGAGTACATAACAACAATTAATTAATACACAAATATGATTTTACACAATCAAGTTTATATTTTAGGGCTTTTATAAAGTAATGTTAGGTACTCACCGAACACATGTTCAAACATAAATCAACTTTTGACTCCAACCTTTCAAAATTCTTTTCTGTAATCTTCCTTTTCGTTCGTTCATTCAATAGCATTATATAGCAAGGAAGACAATCCTCATACTGTCTCCTAGAAACATGGCTACCAACACCCGGAAGATTGCCATTTGAGTTCTTACCTAGAACTTGAGTCAAAGGATCAGAATCAATTGATAACGGGTGAATGTCGCTATTGTTTTCACTATTTTTAGCTTCTTCGACCTTTTCCTTAATTTTCTCCTGTAATATGATGTTGAACATAACTAAATAAATAGAAAAATATTTATGTATATGCATTAAACTTTACTAATGTCATTTATCTCATCATCAGCTCCACAACGCTCAGCAATATGCTTTTATCCTTTCTAGTATGAGTTTCTATCTACACTGCAGTTTGTGAAATTGGAATAGTAGGATCTGCTTGTTTTTGAATCTGTACCATAAATGGTTATTATTATATCATTTTAACCATTGAACTATAACAAAGGTGCACCAGAATACATACCATTTCCTCCTCAACCATTGCAGCACTCTTACGTCCTCCAGTATGACCACATCTACTACGCTTTTTGTTTTTAGCATTTTTCACTCTACGTTCTTTTGTTTTTACCCACACTCATTTTCACAGAATTGCTCCCAATCCTCTTATTTTGTTCTAGGAGGAATATTTAATTTTTGTGCCTCTATATTTGGATACTTGTCCAAAAAATTCTTCCGCAAAGTATTTTTATGCTTCCTAAACACACTCGCCATTGAACCCTGAAGATGTCTTTTGATGTAGGTTGGTACTTCAAATTCTTTATGCAATAAACATATGTTAAGAGGAATAAAACATATATTAATGTACTATTTTCTAAATAAAAAACCCCTTAAAATTTAATGAAGAAATGTAGAAAATGTCTATCTCACCAATATGCCAATCCAAATTTCATCCTTCTGGTGATCAGGAACCAACCTCCAGTCAGTATACTTGATGGACGCATGTGACTTCACAATCTCGCCAACACGGTGCATAAAGTGAGGCGCTCTCTTTCCAATTGCTTTTCCATGTCGGTTGAAGTCAATTTTCTTCCGAGGTTTGTTGCTATCTTGTGATACTAGATTTTCTTGAGTGAAGTTGCTGCCCATATGTTCTGACATTGTGCTTATCAAAAAAACCTTCAGTATCAACAAAAAATGAAATGATTATTGGCTTACATAAAATTATAAGATAATGAAAAGTGCCTAAGTCGTAGAGAGAGTGTAAGAACTTTATAAATCATCCTTTAATATAGGGTCGTTCATTTTATAAATAGTCCTTATAAACGCAATGTTTATAAGAATCAAAGTCAGAATCATGTTATATATAGTCCTTATATTTTATAAGAATCAATGTTTATAAATAGTCCTTAACCCAATAGAGACAGCGTGGATCTTCAATTTGTGCCCCAATGTTTATAAACTGTTGTTTAATATGCATACTCAAACTTTATAGTCAAAACGTTGATAGTACCAACCTATCAGAAAGATCACAGCATGGATCTTCAATTTGTACCCCATCAGGCTTTGCAACACCCCCCTCCCCCTCCCCGTTTAAAAATGCAAGCAATATACACAAACAAAGACCTTAACCCAAATTTTCAAGAATTGTATACTAGAAATAAATCACCGACCATATTCCATCACAAAGAGCTAACAACAGTTATTTGAACAAGAATAGTACTTACTGGATTTTGTTCAGCGAGAGGATTGTTAAAGACTTCAGATTTGACAGTCCTTCCCAGCTAATCCTCTCATCTGAGATGTTATTTGCATCCAGGAACAGTTTCTACACAATAGAGAAACCAAGATATCAATTTGCATCCAGGAACAGCTAATCTCAGTACTAGAACCTTACATAATTATCAACTCAGAATGAACTCAGAATAAACTTCCAAGCCAGAACCTTACATAATTATCAACTCAGAATGAACTCAGAATGAACTTCTCAGAATGAACTTCTCAGAATGAACTCAGAATGAACTCATAATTATCAACTCAGAATGAAGTTCTCAGAATGAACTCAGAATGAACTTCTCAGCTAAAATTCCAGAACCTTACATAATTATCAACTCAGAATGAACTTCTAAAGACAAACTGAAAGATAATTGCTCTCTTTTAGCCATTAATATTGGTGCCTCCAAAGTTTGAGTCGTGACATGCTACTTCCAAGCCAGATCGACATTACAAATAGCAAGAGCAATAAAAAGTTGCTCTAGCACTCCTAATAATCCAGCAAACTCAATGTGTGGTCAAATATGTGAAATAGAAAAAGACAGATGATGGGATATGGAAAGATCATTCTGCAGTCACATAATCTGGATAAATTGCAATTAGGACAGACTAAAATTAACATGTTGAATTAGAAGGAAAAAAATGTGACAAAAATAATACTAGATTACCTGAGTGATAAGAAGGGTGAGTGCCACATGTTCTATTTGCCACAGTTTTTATTTGTGCTTGAGCTCTTTGCCCTATATCTTGTGGCATTCACTTGTAGCCCTTTTTGCTCAGCAAACTTCTTTTGGAGCTGTTACCTTAATGTACATGACTAGGTTCCTGCTGATGCTATTATATGGTATTTCTTGTATGTGGATGATTTTCTAGCTTTGTTTGGCAATATTTCTGTGTTGCTACTCCAAATCTTTCGAGACAATCGGATTTTGACTGCTACTGTTCATGCTACTTCCAAGACTAAAAGGTGACCATTCTTGACCAGAAAAAAGATGGTTCATGCTACAGATAGGTATTCTTGAGCATAAGAAAGATGATGATAAAAATTCCAGAACCTTACATAATTATCAACTCAGAATGAACTTCTAAAGACAAACTGTAAGATAATTGCTCTCTTTTAGCCATTAATATTGGTGCCTCCAAAGTTTGAGTCGTGACATGCTACTTCCAACCTAGATCGGCATTGCAAATAGCAAGAGAAATAAAAAGTTGCTCTAGCACTCCTAATAATCCAGCAAACTCAATGTGTGGTCAAATATGTGAAATAGAAAAAGACAGATGATGGGATAGATATACACATAAAGGGATGGTACCAAGCATCTGAACACGAAACAGAATGAGGTGAATGCAATGTGGACATTGTGTCGAGTGAAATGTCAACATGTGAAGCAAGTGTCAAGTGTCAATGTCAATGCAAGAGAGTTTCCAGTAGCAAATGAAGAGTGTCCAATGTGTCATGGCAGTGGATAATGTGTCAACAGTGTCAAGTGAACTAGTGTACAACAGTAAATCAAAGTGCAGTGTCAATGTCAGAACATGTGTCAAATGGTGTCATGGCAAAGTTAATGCAGTGAATCAAAGTGTCGAATGGCTGTGCAAGATGTGTCAGAGTGTGTCAAGTGACTGTGAGTGCAAGCAAGTACCAATGCTGCAAATCTAAAGGACAACTAAAGAATATTGAGGGTATTATCTCAATTTTTTGGGCAAATATTTATGGCCTCTCTATAACCAGTAATATTTTGGAGCTGTTACCTTAATGTAGAAAATCTAGTAAGTACTATTGGGCAACACTTTTGGAGCTGTTACCTTAATGTACAGGGTATTATCTTTTGGAGCTGTTACCTTAATGTACAGGGCTAGGTTCCTGCTGATGCTATTATATGGCATTTCTTGTATGTGGATGATTTTCTAGCTTTGTTTGGCAATATTTCTGTGTAGCTACTCCAAATCTTTCGAGACAACCGGATTTTGACTGCTACTGTTCATGCTACTTCCAAGACTAAAAGGTGACCATTCTTGACCAGAAAAAAGATGGTTCATGCTACAGATAGGTATTCTTGAGCATAAAAAAGATGATGATAAAAATTCTAGAACCTTACATAATTATCAACTCAGAATGAACTTCTAAAGACAAACTGAAAGATAATTGCTCTCTTTTAGCCATTAATATTGGTGCCTCCAAAGTTTGAGTCGTGACATGCTACTTCCAAGCCAGATCGGCATTGCAAATAGCAAGAGCAATAAAAAGTTGCTCTAGCACTCCTAATAATCCAGCAAACTTAATGTGTGGTCAAATATGTGAAATAGAAAAGGACAGATGATGGGATATGGAAAGATCATTCTACAGTGACATAATCTGGATAAATTGTAATTAGGACAGACTAAAATTAACATGTTGAATTAGAAGGAAAAAAATGTGACAAAAATAATACTAGATTACCTGTTCATATGATACATCGATCAAATTAAGTGCGTGTGTCATCTGAATCATCTTCTATTCACTCACTCAAGATAAGGGCTACAAGTGAATGCCACATGTTCTATTTACATCAGTAGTTCAAGCTAATCTTCTATCCTCTTCTAAACTGGACCAACAAATACTTAGCTAACCCTATAATGAACTAAGGATTAGAGTATCCTAATCCTGATACATCCTCAGATACTCAACTCAAAAACACACATACACACACACACACACACACAAACTGATACATCCTCAGAAGCCCTACTACCTAGGTTAGATGTCAGTCACTTCTCCTACTTGAAACAGTCACGAGGAAGTGAAGACGTGTCGTGTCGAGTTTATACAAGATTGCTAAGCAGCATTCACGAGCACTTTTTAAAAAGGAATTCACTTTTTAACTGTTTGATTGCACTTGTGAGGAAAATAATTAGTTTATCAACAATTTTTTTACTGTTGGGCAACACTTTTTAACTGTTAGATTTGAGTTCCAATAAACAGTTCAAATATTGCAGTTCTTATTAATAAACCAATTGAGTATCCAGGACCTTCAATCCAGAGAGAGAAAATTTCAATCAAATAAATAAATAAATGAGTAAGGTGAATAACAATTTATGATAAGCTGATTAAAGGACAACCTTTTGGAGTACAAACTAAAGAATTCTATAGAAAGTGAGACCATACAATTTTCCAATGAAGCAATGCACTATAATATGTTCATTCATCAAAATTGAACAAATTTTGAAGGTTAGGGTTGTCATTCAAAATGGATTGATAGTCGGTAGGGATGCTTATCATGTCAACTTGTTTAGTTAGCCTCTTGGGCGTATGTAAAACCACGTGCCACCCATCTTCCTTTTGATCTTTTGAATAGAATACTCCACTGGCTTCTCGAGCTAAAATGAATGGATCCTCCTCCACTTTTTTTTTGTTCTTGAGCTTCTTCAAATTTACCATCACAAGGTTCCAAATAGGATCAACCTTACATCCATTTTTTGAATCCTCCACCTTGACCCAATCACAATAAAATACAGTCTCCTTAAAATCTATGTAGTCCAACTCCAATATATCTCTAATTATTCCATAGTAAGTCATCATTCCTTCCTTTGGATTTTTGTCTTTTCAACCAGCAACAAAAGTAGTATAAGCCTTTATAGATACACCACTATCCTGAGTCACCAAATTTGTATCGGAAGAACTTGACGAAAAGACAAAACCATTGACACAATATTTATTGTATCTTGTTGCCTTATACATTGGACCATTGGCTAATCTCCATAAGGTTGTATTAGTTTCTCCGGCCTTCTGTAACTGTATTGCAAAAGATTTTACTAGTCAAAAAACTTGAAAAGTGACACACAAACTATTAAGAAAATGCTACTTAGCTTAGGTAAATTACCTCATCACACAACCAAGGAATGAATTCCTTGATTGATGTGCTCGTCTTAGTAGCCCAATCTTTTCGAATCTGGACAGTCGTCCTTCAAAAATATTCTGCATACTTACTGCATAAATTCATAACAATCAAAATAACTCATACTCTTAACAAATATAATAGTCATTTAACTAAATATATGGATAAAACCTACTCTTCCCAATCGTCCAAGTCTTTAAGTCGGTTGAGTACCCACTTTCGTGCTTGTTCAAATTGTACATTGTTTAGCTCAATGACTTTTCCAACATCTAAAGGTTTCGCATCTGTAAAGTCAACATCCTCATCCAACCAATCTTCTCGAGTCGACTTATGAGTACCAATGCTTGTATTTGGCTTATATTCCATGCAATACATCACAGATTCATCTGCAAGATAAGACTCTGCTATAGAGCCTTCTATGTATCTTTTATTGAGGGTATACTCTTTATACCGCTTCATTAATCTTCCATGACATAATTAAAAAGTTATATTAAATAGAATAAGTGAAATTGCATTAAATGCAAAACATGTTTTCTTAAAAAGTAAGATAGTATACCTTTCAAATGGGTACATCCATCTGAATCTAACTGGGCCACATGCCAAAGCCTCATCTGCCAAATGAATCATACAATGCACACTTATGACAAAAAAGGAGGGAGGAAGTTCCTTTTCAAGAATACACATTGCTTCCACCAATGCCCTCTTTGCTTTACGGAGTTCCTCCTTATTTACCACTTTAGCACATAAGATATTAAAGAATAAACTGATTCTGTGAATAGCAATTCTCAAGTCCTTCTCCTTTTTAAAAGCATGTTTAAGCAAAACTGGAAGCAAGTGTTGCATAATCACGTGATAGTCATGTGATTTAAGCCCCCTTAGTTCTGGAGGTTGGATAGTCACCAAATTACTTAAGTTAGAGGAAAATCTCGTAGGTAATTTTAAATCTTTCAAGCAACGACAAAGTTCTTCCTTCTCCTCCTTAGTTAAGGCGTATGACACCTTTGGCATTGAAGTTTTTTCGGTGTCTTTTTCTTCTACTAACCACAATTTCTTATTGATGTCCAGTTTCTTTAAATCTTTTCGTGCCTTCAATCCATCTTTTGTTTTTCTGGTGACATTCATCAATATGCTTAATAAGTGATCAGTAACATTCTTTTCCGTATGCATGACGTCGATGTTATGACGAACCTCAAGGAACTTCCAGTATGGCAAATCAAACAAAATTGACCTTCTCGACCATGGAGGTGCAATAGTGGAATTAACATCCATATTGACATCTTCATCTACCACAACCTTATGTTTTTACCAATGTTCTTACTCTTTCTTCTTTTGCCGGTGGCTCTACTAACCCCTTGCATATCATTACTATTAAGAATTTCATAAATTCGTTGTTCCACTTCGTCACCAGATAATCGTCGTGGAGTTGGTCGATGATCTACAGTCTTGTTGAATCTTTTATCATTTCTGAACTTGTGGTCGGGCCTTAAAAATCGACAATACCCTCGATAACATATTTTATTTGAGTCTTCAAGATTCTCAGAGTCAACATCATCGGCGCATACTGGACAAGCCTTATAGCCATGAATATTGTAGCCAGATAGTGTTCCATATGCAGGTAAATCATGGACCTCCCATATCAATATTGCTTTCATTGTAAAAGAGGTTTTAGTAAATGCATCTCACGTCGGCACACCATTTACCCATAGCTCTTTCAATTCATCTACAAGTGGTTCTAGAAACACATCGATGTGTTTGCCTGGTGATTTGGGCCCTGATATTAATAAAGTCAACAATGAAAACTCCTTTTTCATGCACAAAGATGGTGGAAGATTTAAAGGTGCTACAATCACCGGCCAACAACTATAAGTGCTGCTTTGAGTTCCATGTGGGTTAAAGCCATCAATTGATATTGCAAGTCGTAAATTTCTAACCTCAGCGGCAAAATATGGCCAATTGACATTAATTGAATCCCATTGACCTGAGTCGCATGGATGTCTCATTAGATTTCTATCAGTTTTTGCCTTCTTATGCCAAGTCATTGCATCTGCGATCCAAGGAATGCTAAAGAATCTCTTTAGCCTTGGAATCAATGGAAAATATTTCACAAATTTTGCTGGCTCTTTTTTGACACCTTTTTTTACCTCAGAGTCATGCTCAAAGACAAGCTTATACCTGCTGACTCCACATTTGGGACACATATGATGTTGCTTGTATTCCTTCCAATATAGGATGCAACCATTTCTGCATGCATGTATGGTTTCACATTCTATTCCCAAGTCCTTAATCATGTTCTTCATTTGTGGGTAATTTTTGGGAAGATTGCAGTTTTCTACAAATAAAGACTTTACCCAATCCAATATAGCAGTCACGCTATTCCCAGTCAAACTGTATCGTATTTTCAAATTCTGTAGCTCGATAATGGTAGACAACATTGTCTTACCCTTAGGACAACCATTGTACAGAGGTTGTGTTGCCATCTCCCTATATTTTTTGTATTTTCTACTCTTATTCATCTCGGTCTCAGAACCAATAGTTTGATCGCCTCCTACTCCACCTTCAAGTGTAATATTCATGTCTTCTAACTCGTGCTCATTCCCCCAATTATTCATATTGAAAACATCATCAACAAGTTCTTCCATCATAGGTTGATCAGCCTCTTTGATTGGGTCGAGTTGTATTGTTGTAGACTTATGGCCCATCGATTTTTCTTCATGTTGATCCCATAGCACATAGCTCTGATCAATACCATTTGACAACAAATGAAAGCTGATTAAATCAAGCTCTATGTGTCCCTTCGAGTTTCTGCATCGAACACATGGGAATAAAAAACGGTCTTCTCCGTTAGCATTCTCCTTGACAAAATTCACAAATTGTTTGACACCTTCAATATATTCTAAGTCCCCCCGTTTACTCATCCATGACTTGTCCAAAGGCATTTTCTATACCAAAAAATTTCTTTTTATAAGATAGATCTGTAGAAAATAAAAACAAATAAAGTAAATACTCAATAAACTCATAGAAATATATTTCAATTATATTAAGGATCTCCAAGATGTATGACATGTGTGAAATAAATTAAATTATTTGAAGACTTACAGAGATTAATTATTTATGCAAGCAAATCTCAATTAAAATAAATAAATGATGGGTTCTTGAAGACTTAAATTATTTGTTTTTATCATATATGGATATCAATTTAAGACCTGACGACTGCCAAATTTTTGGACAATATTCACTGGAATGAACAAATTTCTGGACAATATTCACTGAAATCCTTACATGAATCGCAGACACTCCTAAAGATCTATCAAATATTAAAGTATCCTAAAGATCTATCAAATATTAAAGTATCCTGACATAGATGATATGTAGTTCAACTCAATCAAATTTGTAGATTGCATGGAAATAAGGCATGGACTCATGGGGTTAAAAACAATTCTGATTTTGTGCTTTTTCAACCTTTGTATGTTCCTCAACCTCAGCTTTTTCATGTATTGTTGCAAGCATCACTATGCATTATCCTAAACTCCAAACTTTATGTTCCAATAACTGGAAATTTGGTTATTCATTTTCAGATGCGATGAACAAAAATATATATTGATTGTTACTGGGTTATGTCTCTAGTGTATGCTCAGATCTGAGCTGGAAATTATTAGGGGCAATTATGGGGGTAAATATATGTGCACCTACCTACGAGTGTGTACCATAAATAGGGAGCAACAATGGGTATTCAGATTGCAAATAGTTGCAACATAGGTGGTATTAAGTTGCAAAATTACATTATTAGACATACTGCTGTAGTTAAACAAATAGATAGGGAAAACACCCTATTCTGCCCCATGTGCAGGTTTGCAAGGCAGCAAGGTAAGGGAGTGGAGTGCAGATTTTGCCTATAACAAGGAGTCTTTAGGAAAGTCAAATCGGGAAGATGAATAAGCATGAATTGTGAACTACAAAAGTGCAATCAAACAACAAGCATTACTTTTGTGTACAGATTGCTAAGCAGCAGATGGTAGGCAGGAAGCAGTGCTCGTGGGTTTAACAGCAGTAACAAGATCAAAATATTGATGTTCTGTTAAGGAGTATCCGTAGGTATAGGAGTAAATGTATCCAGCAGAGAAGGGTGCCCTGGAATTACCTAGGGGTATGCACGAGTGTGCGTATCAGAGAGCATGAGGTAATTTTAGTGCTACAATGTGGTAAGTTTCGGGGTTGTGCTCTTGTGTGCACTCAACACATAAATATCTCACACCAGGATATGCAATATTTCGTACGACAAAGATCAGTAGACACAAATATATCTGAATAAAACCATCATAAATGATAATGAAAGATTTCTCGCAGTAGGAGCAAATCCAAATGTCAATAATCCCAAGATCTTATGTAATCAAAATAGCACATGTTCCGAAAAACTTTAGACAGGCTGAAGTAATATGAACAAGAAGTTACACTGACAGTAGCAAATATAATTAATGTCAAGAGTATCGAGATATAAATCACTTTGTGCTCTATGGACCTCATCATTCCAATTTCACCGATACAATTTCTGGAGACCAAATTATACAGGTCAAAGAGGGATTAGTTCCTAAGCTACATTATATTAGATGTCATCTAGTTTCAATGGTAATGTAGAGAGGTTAAGAGCAACTGTACCGGTAGATTATATACTTTCTAGGTGATATGGATATACAGGGTTCTGGCTCAAGTTTACACTTAACACTATTACTTCCGCTTTCATGTTTAATTATGTCTATATTCATGTAATTTGTAAATTGATCATTGTACAGCTCAAGGAAACTCAGAACAAAATTTATATAAGAAACTTGAAGGACTCTTCTATGCAAACAAGTTACATCATGAAATACTTATCAATTACGTATCCCAGTCCTGGTCCCAATTTTTAAATCCCCAAATTCGCTCCCGTCCGGAAATAAATCGGGTCCCATAGGGTTCGAAGAAAATTGACATCCATATCCATAAGGAGTTATTAATTCTTTTGCTTATGAAATTTTTTTCCTTTGGTGTATAATTTTCTAGGATCTGTGCACATAAAGAGAATCAAAGTAACTTGTGTAAATTGAGGAAATAAGAAAACAAAAATACAGTACTTAAATATGTGGAAAAAATATGCATACTAACATACGGAGATAGAGAGGCATGGTGAAATAGAAAAATTAAAGAAAAAAATAGAGGAAATAGAAAGAATAAACCTTCCTCGATGGATGACGGCAAGCCCTTCAGACCCTTTTCTCCTGAGATGCAAATCTTCCTCGATGGCAATCGTACGCTTATGGCGAACCTTTCTTCCTTGATGGCGATCGGTTCGAAGATCCTTCCTCTGGCGATCGGTTCGAAGATCCTGCCTCTGGCGATCGGACAAGAAAATAGAGGGAGGTGAAATATTAATTTGGAGGGAGATTTAGATGTTCTGGAAGGAGGAGAAAATTTTAAGAGAGGGAAAAAAAGATCGGTAGGTTTTGGAACGTTTAGGTTTTGCTCTACATATAGGAGAAAAATATTCGTTTGTTTGGACGTATGCTTTATTTGGTAATTACTTAATATGCACATTGTATTATCTTAATTTGGAACATATTAAGAACACTAAAAAAGCGTATCTAAATAAATATTTTTTCTAAAAAAATATATATATATTAGGAACATTTTTTTTTGCTCCGGAACATATTTAATATGTTCCAAAACCTAGGAACAAAAAATAAGTGTTTCAGATTGAAAAATACGTAGCGTTTCTAATTTGCCAATTTGGTGTAGTGGGAGAAGCGAGGCGGCTCAAGGTAGGATGCTGGATAACCGCATGGGAGATACTTGGCGCTTCCGGGGCTAGCTATCTATGGAGGGACGAGTCGATATCTCCGAGCCGAGTTTTAAGATAGCTTGACATTGCTAGTATAACGCCCCAGTCCCAAAATACTTAGGACTAGGTACGTATCCATGCCAGCTGCATACATACGAAGTATACTCCAATGTATGGAAATCTCGTATGAATACATAAGCTGTAAAATGCAGTAAACCAAGAGTAATCTAATCTCATCCACCAAATGAAGAATAAAAGATATCATATAATCAACTGTAATAAGTCTTCGTACAATACGTTGGGCAAAGGCAAATCTACTACCAACAAGTAAGGAAAAATATACATGAAAACGAAAATGATTTGGTAGAAGTAGCAAAGAAAACCCAAGACACGTCATCTCCGAATGAATAGAGAAGATCGTGACCTCGACTAGAACACTGCAATATCACAGAAGCACACACACCTGGAGAGATAACCATGTTCTCAGAGGGACATGACAAGATACAGGAAGAACATGCCATAAATACTGAATACAAAATATGCCACAAAAAAAAGTGACAAGACAACAATAAGGTAATCTAACCGTACTACTGTGTTTATGCAGTTAAGAACAAACCTCCAACGCATGGGTATCTGACTCAGTAGCAGTAATCTCAGGTATGATCCCATCAGGATACCAGGGACCTCAAAGCATAACATTCCTCGAATGTCAGAGGCCAGCAGTATCAGTAATCTCGGGTATGGCCCCATCAGGATACCAGGGACCTCAAAGCATAACATTTCTCGAATGTCAGAGGCCAGCAGTATCAGTAATAGGAAAGTGCATAAGGACCCATACGTCAAGGAACTGTTCTTTCCACCCAATGTCTAACAGAGTCACATCCATGTCTCATATACCACTACTAACTACTAAGTCTCCTAACATGCCTCTATTAGCAGTTAGTCCTAACGCATGCACATGGGGGATCAGCCCACACGCAAGGACCTCTACATGCTACTCATCTCACATATCCTCATGGTACAACTGTGTCAAGGGATATGCAATATACTACAGACGGTAGTCCCTTAACTCTAGATCCGCATGCAATCAAAGGATAGTAAAAAGTAACTAATAATCACTGAGCATGTAGTAAATCAAGAACTGTAATAACTGGAAATAATGAACAGTGATATGTAATAAAATGCAGACTGAATGTAAACAGTATAATGGTAAGGTATCTTGCCGGAGGTTATGTGCAAAAGAGAATAATCCAGTAGCTCAAACAGACAAATAAACGAAGCAAGAAAAGCCAAATCCCGCCGATGACTCCGGATGCTGCAACAAACATCACAAACGAGTTTGGAATATAAGATATGCCTAGGAAATGCCTGTCAAAAGTTAAATTCTCGAACAGGGGCAAAATCGAAATTTTGGGTCAAAACGATGTCCGCTGTTAGATTCGCTTTGCACCGAAATGCGTGCCAATATCTACGGTCTCTAAAGTCGTCAAACTATATGTCTACGGATTTATTTTGATGAGACGAACCCAACGGTATGTCCAATTTTGGATTCCGGTGGGCCGTGCACAAAATCGCCCATTAAGTGGGATTGTGGGCCCGCTAAAATGACGTCCCGATCAACGGTCTCAGAATCGGACCAAACTTGGCTCACAGGACTAGAAAAATATTTCGAACCCAATGGCGCAAGTTTCGTCGCGATTTGATGAGTTTGCACAAAGTAATTGAAAAATACCAAAAATACCCGATACGGGAAAATTTGACGGATACGGATCAAATTCGTCGCGCACACGCAACCAATTTGAATTCCGTCAATTCTTGCACGTCCACAAAGTCGATACGGACATTTCGGTACCTTCGATTCGCGACTACGTCGTCCGGATTGGCGGGACGCATGTCGTACCGGTGTTTTCTAATTTTTAAAAACTGATTTTTAGTGGGGTTTTTAATCTAATTAATATAGAATTTATTGCAGAATAAATAAAACTATTTGAAGAGGATGATAGAGGGTCATGTGGGCTTTCTACCCGAATTGACGGATCTAAAAACGGATAAGAATTGGAGGAGAAATTAATTGGAGAAGTCGGGTACCTCGATATTAAAAACTGTCGTTGTTGTGGGCGTTTGTTGTTGTTGCTGTCGCCGTGGCGACCGGGAGGCGGGGATGATGTCGCTCCGGCGAGGCTGGCATGCACGCCGAGGAGAAGGAGGAGGATGGAGGAGAGAGGAGGAAGAAGATGGAGAAGAAATTAGGGTTTGAAAGGGGATTTGGAGTTTACTAATATATATGTGTATATATGTCAAGGAGCAAAGGGGTTCGGCCTATATGGGTTTCTACTGCTATTTGCTTTTGGGCGGCTAGCATGTAGTTGCTGCTATGCTTTCCTTTGTTGTGGTCGCATGCATGTGGTCGGCGGCCACTTTGGTGGGGCCGACCACAATGAATTTTTTTTTCCTTTTTTTCTTATCTTTCTCTTATTCTTATCTATATATATATATATATATATATATATATATATATATATATATATATATATATATATATATATATATATATATATATATATATATATACCATATAAATCTCCATAAAAATCCAAATGAAAATTTTATATTATCAAGAATCTATTTTTGACATATTTACATATATGTAAATTTAGTTTGACAAATAAAATAAAAATCAATAATAGCAACTTAACAATAATAAATATATTTATTTAATCATAACCGAAATAATATTAACAATAAATAAATATTAAAATAATTCAAATGGTGGCTTTGGTGGACTTATACTACACCCCCTTATCCGGGTCCAAAAATTGTACAAAGTGTTGCACAATATTATTTAATAATAAAATACCAATAATAGTACAAATATTTAAATAATTAGAAATTGTACATAAAATTCTAAAATAATTTAGGAAATATTTCTACGTACATAAAATATATCTACATTGCCACCTAGGTCCCATCCTATGCCTACATAGGCTTAAATTTGGTTCGGGCCCAGTTCAGGCTGAATTGGACAAACCGGGTCATCTAAAAATTAATATATAAAATAATATTTAATTAAAATACTTTAAATAAATTAATTCACAATTTGGTCTGGTTTTCCTAGTTTGGACATCACCATGCTAGGCTTCCCCCGGCATGGCTAGTACACTAGTCAAGGCACACTGCTACATCTTCCGTGCCAAAATTCATGGTAGTCTTGTATTCCAAAACTAACAATGGCTAAGGTCATTTTTAATAATTAATAAAACCATAAATTGTATAAATTCATTTTTAAGTCTAATAAAATAATAAAAATAATAAAAAATAGTGGGGTTTTACATCCTACCCAACTTACAAGAATTTCGTCCTCGAAATTTAGGATTAATAGGGTAGATAGGGTTGAGGGATAGGAAGAGTTCGTCAATACCAAAATACAATTAAATTTTGGAGGAGGCGATAAAACGACGTTCAACACAACCATGCATTAGAAAATTTGAGGTCGATATATACAAAGATACGTATATCGGGGAGAAGATCGGACATTTGGGAGGTGTGGAATCGAGTAAATCGGGGAGAAGATTGGACATTTGGGAGGTGTGGTTCCTCGAGAAAACGGGATACTAATCAACTTGATAAGGAGTTTGATTAGGTGAACGATTAAAATCATTCTCGAGTGTTCAAGATTGTTTGGAAGGGCACGATAACAATTATAGGTTTGAGTAAAGGATGAGTAGTTTAAGGGCAAGGATATAGCCACATGAGTCGGTCGGTGGTTATCTACACTTGTGTATAAATAACTGATAGGGCAACTAAAGATGATATCTTGGGTCTATCTATCGAGTACCGTGTGTGGTCTTTCTAAAGTAAGTAAAGTCGATGCTATTGAGTACGAAATACGAGGTTCATAGGCGACGAAAATAATTCAAATGAGAGTTGTCAAAGCTGTCGCGGAAGAGACTATAAGGCAGGTTTAACTATGTCTCCATCCACGTAGAATAATACATGAAAAGCGAACCAAAGTGCAATAGGTTGATCAGACCATCATGCACCGGTTCTGATTAGACAATATGTTAGTGGGTGCACCCAATAAAATATGTCATGATCAAGCTTGATAACGAAATAAGCTTGCAAAACTGAAGCTACATTAGCAGCATGAGATAGTCAAAATATGAGCAAGGGAGGTACTGATGAAGGAAATTTTAAATGGTCCAAGATCTTTTAAAATCAAGTCTTGCCCGAAGTGTGGGCCTTTACAGTTGTCCTAGTTTTCTTCACTTACGGTTTGCTTGTCTGGATAAGTTAAGGTCCTCTGAATTTCTAGTCTAAGTGAGCTCATCAACACGATTCATAAGGACAAAGGATTTGTTAGGTGGTGAGGTATTCTACCCAACTTACAAGAGTTAAACTAATAGTGTGATGGGACAACGGGTCAAGCAATCAAGGTAATGCACAAGGTAAGCATTAAGGAATTTAGTAGAACATATTCACGTATCGGGTCAAAGGGATTGAGTCAAGGTTGGGTCTCTAATTGAAGTCAGGAAGTATTTTGGTATTATGGTATAGGTTATAGTTTAGCCATTTTGACCAGAAAGTCATATCAAGAAAATAGAGTACAAGGAGACGTATTTTAGTGGGACATGATATATCTACATGAAGGTGGGCTCGTCTAGGTATTACATATAAAATTTGATGGAAGGAAAAGTCTAGTGTTGTGCTCCAAATATCAAAGTCACGGTAAAAGATGCCAAAAGATCTAAAATAGAAGTGGGAGTTCACAAGGTGAAAATTAATGCACAAAAATAAAGGAGATCAAGTTAAAGCATGAGATAAAATTAATTAAGGAGTCCAGTAAAATAATTTAGGAACACAGTTCCAGAGAGAATATAGTCTTCTAGATGAATACAGTCAAGGAGCGATTAATTCGTTATTCCATCCGCCAACGGTTAGTAGGTCACGAGGAAAGGTCGAGTAAGTCAAGATTAGGATACAGTCGCATAGTTTGGTAGATGACTAACAACACTTGTGTACACACTACCATCATGGTCATGAGTGATATGGCAATTTGTGTGGAATACTTCTAACTCATTAGGCTACCTTTGTGGCCTACCATTAATATTTTAACTCGTATTTCCTCCAACAATTTCTGAATAAATATAAAAAATTTAACCACCAAAATTTGTACTCACTCCAAGCCGTTCAAATTTATCATGACAAAAATTTAAATCACTTTCATAAATCTCAAAGCAAATTTTTGTCATGTTACTACTAACTTTTTCAAAATTTTACATTTTCCATTCAACTTTCAAACTCAAGAGCTCATAAATCATGATTCTATATATAAAATATCCATAATCAATCATAACTTTACAACTCTACAGAAATTAATAGCTCCTCCGATAAAAATTTCTAGCACATACAAAGTAATCTCAAAATTTTAGCTCAATAATTTAATGCACTCATCAATTATAACTTCTATTCATACTAAGTTATTCAAACATAATCACAACTTTTAAATGGTAACTTTATTTGATCAATCAAAACAACCTTATCACATCATTAATATATTTTTATTTTATCTTAAAATTTGTGATATTAGCAATCCAACATTAAACTAAATTTTCAAACAATCTTATCAGTCATAAAATAAATAAATAAAAATTTTACGAAATTTGATATCCAAATTCACAATTTTAAAAAGAACCCAAAATCTAAATAGATTTGTAAATCCTCAATCATAGGACACAATTTAAAATAAAGAAAAAAAATTCAAAAATTGTTTTCATAACTTTCAAATATTTTAAACCAAATTCACCATCATTACTTTCACTTAAAATTTAAAATTTACTAAACACGAAAATCGCAAGTTGTACGACGCAATTTAAATAATTCCTTCTGCCACAATTAAAATCTGAGATCATTTTCAAACCAAATTTATAACTGTTCAAAGGTGTATAACTATATTGCAATAAATCATAAATATCACAACTCAAAAATCAAATCAATTTTATATTTGTTCAAAGATGTATAATTATAACTCCATAATTCATAAATATCAAAACTCAAAAATCCAATCAATTTTATATTTGTTCAAAGATGTATAACTATAACTCCATAATTCATAAATATCAAAACTCGAAATTCCAATCAATTTCTTAAATCAATGGTATAAAGATTCTAGCTATATATTTTTTTTTCCTTCCTGCAGTATCAATCCTATGGTGTTTACTATTTAGAAATCTCAAGATTAAAACTTTCCTTGGTAATATCCTAATTTATAAATTACTAATCATTAAATCACACTTTTAAAAAAAAAATATTTTTAACTTAATTAGAGTCTTAAATGTATTCCAATTGCCAATATGACCATTTTAGCCATGTGTTTGACCTATGAGCATATACTAGTGTAGTCATCCTCCTAGTTGACATTAAGAACAAAAATAAGAATCAACGGTAGAAAGGAATCAAGCAAGATGCAACTCAAGGAAGTCGAACGAGAGTTCAAAATTTGAAGCCAAGGGAAGAGGTCAAGCTGTATGGATGAGATTTCTAGATTCTAATCCTATGTTGCAGGCTCACATCGGTACAATAACGTAACCGAAGTGACAAACTGGACCTGCATAGGCCACCACAAAAATATTTAACGCCCCAGTCTCAAAATACTTAGGACTAGGTACGTATCCATGCCAGCTGCATACATACGAAGTATACTCCAATGTATGGAAATCTCGTATGAATACATAAGCTATAAAATACAGTAAACCAAGAGTAATCTAATCTCATCCACCAAACGAAGAATAAAAGATATCATATAATCAACTGTAATAAGTCTTCGTATAATACGTTGGGCGGAGACAAATCTACTACCAACATGTAAGGAAAATATACATGAAAACGGAAATGATTTGGCGGAAGTAGCAAAGAAAACCCAAGACACGTCATCTTCGAATGAATAGAGAAGATCGTGACCTCGAGTAGAACACCTACAATATCACAGAAGCACACACACCTGGAGAGATAACCAGGTCCTCAGAGGGACGTAACAAAATATAGGAAGAACATGCCATAAATACTGAATATAAAATATGCCACAAAGAAAATAAGTAACAAGACAACAATAAGGTAATCTAACAGTACTACTGTGTTTATGCAGTTAAGAACAAACCTCCAATGCATGGGTATCTGGCTCAGTAGCAGTAATCTCAGGTATGATCCCATTAGGATACCAGGGACCTCAAAGCATAACATTCCTCGAATCTCAGAGGCCAGCAGTATCAGTAATCTCAGGTATGGCCCCATCAGGATACCAAGGACCTCAAAGCATAACATTTCTCGAATGTCAGAGGCCAGCAGTATCAGTAATAGGAAAGTGCATAAGGACCCATACGTCAAAGAACTGTTCTTCCCACCCAATGCCTAACAGAGTCACATCCATGTCTCATATACCACTACTAACTGCTAAGTCTCCTAACATGCCTCTATTAGCAGTTAGTCCTAACGCATGCACATGGGGGATCAGCCCACACGCAAGGACCTCTACATGCTACTCATCTCACACATCCTCGTGGTACAACTGTGTCAAGGGATATGCAATACACTACAGACGGTAGTCCCTTAACTCTAGATCCACATGCAATCAAAGGATAGTAACAAAGTAACTAATAATCACTGAGCATGTAGTAAATCAAGAACCGTAATAACTGGAAATAATGAACAGTGACATGTAATAAAATACAGACTGAATGTAAACAGTATAATGGCAAGGTATCTTGCCTGAGGTTATGTGCAAAAAAGAATAATCCAGTAGCTCGAACAGACAAATAAACGAAGCAAGAAAAGCCAAATCCCGCAGATGACTCCGGATGCTGCAACAAACATCACGAACGAGTTTGGAATATAAGATATGCCTAGGAAATGCCTGTCAAAAGTTAAATTTTGGAACATGGGCAAAATCAAAATTTTGGATCAAAACGATATCCGCCGTTGGACCCGCTTTGCACCGAAATACGTGCCAATATCTACGGTATCTAAAGTCGTCAAACTACATGTCTACGGATTTGTTTTGATGAGATAAACCCAACGGTATGTCCAATTTTGGATTCTGGTGGGCCGTGCACAAAATCGTCCATTGAGTGGGATTGTGGGCCCGTTAAATGGCGTCCCGATCAACGGTCTCAGAATCGGACCAAACTTGGCTCACAGGACTAGAAAAATATTTCGAGCCCAATGGCGCAAGTTTCGTCGTGATTTGATGAGTGTGCACAAAGTAATTAGAAAATACCGAAAATGCCTGATACGGGAAAATTTGATGGATACTGATCAAATTCGTCACGCACACGCAACCAATTTGAATTCCGTCAATTCTTGCACGTCCACAAAGTCGATACGGACATTTTGGTACCTTCGGTTCGTTTCCACGTCGTCCGGATTGGCGGGACGCACGTCGTACCGGGGTTTTCTAATTTTTGAAAACTGATTTTTAGTGGGGTTTTTAATCTAATTAATACAAAATTTATTGCGGAATAAATAAAACTATTTGAAGAGGATGATAGAGGGTCATGTGGGCTTTCTACCCGAATTGACGGATCTAAAAACGGATAAGAATTAGAGGAGAAATTAATTGGAGAAGTCGGGTACCTCGATATTAAAAACTGTCGTTGTTGTGGGTATTTGTTGTTGTTGCTGTCGCCGTGGCGACCGGGAGGCGGGGATGATGTCGCTCCGACGAGGCTGGCACGCACACCGAGGAGAGGGAGGAGGATGGAGGAGAGAGAAGGAAGAAGATGGAGAAGAAATTAGGGTTTGAAAGGGGATTTGGAGTTTACTAATATATATGTGTATATATGTCAATGAGCAAAGGGGTTCGGCCTATATGGGTTGCTACTGCTATTTGCTTTTGGGCGGCTAGCATGTAGTTGCTGCTATGCTTTCCTTTGTTGTAGTCGGATGCATGTGGTCGGCTGCCACTTTGGTGGGGCCGACCACAATGATTTTTTTTTCCTCTTTTTCTTATCTTTCTCTTATTCTTATATATATATATATATATATATATATATATATATATATATATATATATATATGTATATATATATATATATATATATATATACCATATAAATCTCCATAAAAATCCAAATGAAAATTTTATATTATCTAGAATCTATTTTTGACATATTTACATATATGTAAATTTAGTTTGACAAATAAAATAAAAATCAATAATAGCAACTTAACAATAATAAATATATTTATTTAATCATAACCGAAATAATATTAACAATAAATAAATATTAAAATAATTCAAATGGTGGCTTTGGTGGACTTATACTACACCTCCTTATCCGGGTCCAAAAGTTATACAAAGTATTGCACAATATTATTTAATAATAAAATACCAATAATAGTACAAATATTTAAATAATTAGAAATTGTACATAAAATTCTAAAATAATTTAGGAAATATTTCTACGTACATAAAATATGTCTACATGGCCACCTTGGTCCCATCCCATGCCTACATGGGCTTAAATTTGGTTCGGGCCCAGTTCGGGCTGAATTGGACAAACCAGGTCATCTAAAAATTAATATATAAAATAATATTTAATTAAAATACTTTAAATAAGTCAATTCACAATTTGGTCTGGTTTTCCTAGTTTGGACATCACCATGGCTAGGCTTCCCCCGGCATGGCTAGTACACTAGTCAAGGCACACTGCTACATCTTCCGTGCCAAAATTTATGGTAGTCTTGTGTTCCAAAACTCAACAATGGCTAAGGTCATTTTTAATAATTAATAAAACCATAAATTGTATAAATTTATTTTTAAGTCTAATAAAATAATAAAAATAATAAAAAATAGGGGGGTTTTACAGCTAGTGACCACTCATGTAGATGGGTCGGCAGAATAGCGGTAAAACCGCGTGTATGCCTTTGGATTGAGTCTAGAACTTGAATGCATGTCCAGTCGGTAACACAATGTCTGGGCCTAAGATTGGGTTGCAGCATAGGCACCGTGCTTGGCACGATACTTGGCGTCGGGATATTCATGAAATCTACACTAGATTTGACAAGTCTTGTCTAAGTTGGTTTATGAGTCAAACAGGAAGGCCGCAAGGCGGTAGCATGGATAAGTCTCGATGAGTTGCGAGGCACGGCCTCAATCTTGAAGCACGAACAAGTCTAAGCAAGGTCTAGAGGCACGACCGACACGAGTCGTCCCCTTGACGTCGTTGGCAAGAGAATTGGTCTATAGGCACTTGAGTTTAAGTAAAAGTCTGGGCACGACCGAGTTTGCATAAGTTGCTCCTCGGCGAAGTACTGTCTCGAATATGTTGAAGTCACGAATAGAGTATGGCATGACCCTGCCGTCCCGAGTTGAAGTTCGGTCAAGTACATAAGCGATGAGGCACTGCCTCGATCGAAATACACGTTGGCATTATAGCACGACCACGTCGTGGCACATCGGTTTGGTCAGACGCCTACATCTTAAAAGTGATCCTAAGGCAAGACTAGAAAGACAATCGTAAAGGGACTTGTATTGCACAAAGTAAATGATCGTGTCAATTTTGTATGGGTGGGCGAGGAGCTCACTCCACCAGTACAGTTGAGTACTGACACCCACACAGTTTTCATGTGCAGGCACAGGTAGAAGCTCGTGGCGCGGAGCTCGCTTGGATGCGTCGAGGCACAGAGTTTCCTTGGCGATTCGAAGCGTGCGGCCGCATGGAGTCAAGACTTATACGGGACATAATGTATGGACATTGCCTTCCAAAACTTCCGCTGGCTCAAGCATTGTATCGAGAGATGAGAGAGAGCCGAGTGACTTGTAAAATAAGAGAAAAGTGAGCTTGAGAGACTTGTAATCTTGTCCTTGCGCCTATTGAAATCTGATTGTCCAATATCAATAAAGAGCACCTTTGAGTAACTTGTGTTTTGCCTTTAATTTTGCTGCATGTTTCAATATTTCTGCTAGGGACTTCTGTGCGACGATCCCATCGCCGCCGCTGTAATCGGCCGTTATGAAACTGCCTTGCACGAGCGCAATCTAGGCTCGTGCGGCATCACGCCTTAGCGAGGACGATCGCTCCTACGGGAGCGGGGCGTGACACTTAGGGCCTTCAATAATGATTAATTAATTAAATATTTATAAAATTTGAAATATCGCAATTCAAATAAAATAAAATAAAAATATATTAAAATTTTGGGAAGGGGTGTTACAAATCTACCCACCTTAAAAATAAATTCGTCCTCGAATTTAAAGACTAGCAGGATAGATGGACTTGGTTGATCAAATCTTTCCGATATTCTAAAATAAATACTAACTCCAATAAATCAAGAATAATCCATAATAATCTTAAAAATAATTCTAGATTTTATTGGTAATATTTAAAATACCATTTACCAAATCCAAATATGATATTTTGCTAAATGAATTTTAAATAGGCACTAGTATTATCAAATAACTTTTTAAAATATATTTTCATAGATCCAAACAATTAAGAAAATCCTTCTAATAATATGTCACCATAAGAATTTAAGGTAGTATTTAATATCATTGATCTATAATTCTTAAAAGTCTATCTCCAAAATTTTAAAATATATATTAAAAGAAGTAGTATTTAATATCATTGATCTATAATTCTTAAAAGTCTATCTCCGAAATTTTAAAATATATATTAAAAGAAAATTTTGGCAAAACTACTTTTATTTCAAAACATCTATAATAGAATTAAAAATTTCCAAGACGAAATTTCAAAACTTCGACGAGTGGGCTTTACCATCTACCTTCCTTAGAATGTTTCATCCTAGAAATTTCAAAGAACACAATTAGGCACGACTATGAAGATTAGTCAAGAGGCAAAATTTCAGTTGGTACGAATAAAACGACAAATGATATAATCAAGGGGGTGATATGATTCATGCTCAAGTTAGTCACGCATAATCGCGGATATGATCAAAATAATAATAAAAATTAATAGTCAAACAGGAGAAGGTGATTGGGCACGATCAACCTTCGGTCGAATGGTCTAGTTGACAACCAAATGTTTTTAAGGACGATCAAGATTGAAATGGTTTGGCATGACCAAATTATAGTCAGCATGGTCTAATCACGACCAATTTTCTAAAGAATGATCAAAGTTCTAGATGAAATCTAAACATGATTATAGTCACATTTAAGATGCAGTCACGATCAAGGCTAATCGTGTAAGTCATCCAAGCATGGTGATACATAGAAAGTTGGCACGAGCATGATCATGATCAAAATGGTCATGACCATAGTTGGAATGGAGTTATAAATATTAGCAATAATCGAGTTGAGGTATAGGCACAATTATGGTTATAGCCAAATAGCTTAGTCACGATCAAAATCATTTTAGAAATGATCAAGATTGAAATAGTTTGGCACAGTTTCCCGATTAACTATTTAAGCAAAAATATTTAGGCAAGGTCTAGAAAATATACGAATTGGCTCGATCGAAATATAATCAGAATAGTCTAGTTACATTCAGTCGTTAAGGGTGATCCAATTCGAAATCGTTTTAACACGATCAATTGTATATGCATCATCATAGAATCACAATCTAGGTGCGATTATGAATCTAGTGGGTCATGGAATTAAAATCTAGGAATAGTTTTAAATGTGGAGGAGTCAAATGACGACTCGAGATTAGAAAGTAAGAAGGAAAGGTAGGAAGGGATGAACTACAAGATCTATTTATAATACGATAATGAGAAATAGGACATCAAATTCGTTTTTGAATGGGAGTGCAAGATTTTTGCGGATCATGAAAATCAACAGTCATATGGCAATAAAAGATATAGCCTCTATGGTATTCGAAAACTGTATGCATATCTGAAGTCATTTCACCGAGAATCCATGTCTCGCCAATGTACATCTGACTGCATAAACCCTAGGTTTCATGACTCAAATATGATATTGTATCGAATATTCTATTAGCTCTACCAATATTAACATGTGGCTTAATGGTCAAAATGGGGCAATTAGGACGTAGTTTCAATGACATTCGATAACTTAGACTTAATCGAGATTATTTCAACTTAAGGATCATGACATGCCAGTGCGCTGCTGGCTGCAGTGAACCCGCAGTCTCGATAACTCAAATAAATGGCGACAGTGCGCTGTTGTCTTGCCATTGCAAGTCATCAAATATTCTTCCAACTATATCCATAAGAATTTCAAAGGGGTTTCAATTTTTTTTTAACAAATTGGTCATGATAGAGAAGGTGTATGTATCTGTCCTTGAAGTGAAAGTATCCATTTTGAAAACCAAACGATTGATTGAAAGAAAAGATCGAAGACAAGAGAAATATAAACTTTTATCTCTTTTTCTCTATATTCAAGATCGAGGAGAAAACGTATATGGCTAAATCGGAGTATATATATGGATAATTATTCATGTTAGGCTCAAACATAATAGATTTGGAAATGAAACATTGATAAAATAATTACCCCTGGCCATTGGAAAATGATTAAGCAATAACAATTTTTACTATATGATGATGTTAAGGGAGGGAAAAATTTCATAAAGCGTCAAGCTTAGGAGA
Organism: Iris pallida; assembly: GCA_029216955.1. Classification (NCBI taxonomy): domain Eukaryota; kingdom Viridiplantae; phylum Streptophyta; class Magnoliopsida; order Asparagales; family Iridaceae; genus Iris; species Iris pallida. The sequence continues at coordinate 19,933 of JANAVB010031659.1, read as the reverse complement.
ATGTAAGTATCTATCATATCAGTCCCAATTCTCGAAAATGGGATGATTGATTAGGAAAATCATTTGAAGACAAAAGAAGTGTAACCTTTATAATCTCTATTTCATGGATACTCAATAATTGAGAAAAAAAATTGATGAAAGAACTAACTCGAGATTCCTATATGGACAAATAATTTAGAATTCAACAAAGTAATTTCTAAGGGCAAAATGGAAAACAAATAAGCAACTCGGACTTATGATATGGTAATAGTTAGAGAGGGCCAAACAAATGACTAAGGTTTCAAATCATAGAAAGTTCCAGTTTTACCAAACGGATAGTTTACTCAACTTAGATCCTACCATCGTATCAAAATATAATGGTACATCCTCTATGAAAATTCCTCTAAGTAAGCTAATATGGTGTGGAATTCAATAAGTTCTTACCTAAATCACATGGCCTATGTAACGACCTTAACTACCCAATAGCCAATTAAACTGGGGACTCCTAGTCCTAATCATCTTCTTAGATCAATTCAATCCTAATAGTGAATGAGCATTTCCTAGTCACAGGCTCGCAGCAGTACGACTAACTTAGGTACTACCACGAGTTCACAATCTTTTGCGAAAACTGACCTGCATGGGCCACCACAAAAACTTGTCACGACCCGCACCCGCTTTTTGGGATACGAGTGCGTGTTCAAGCCAGCCTACGCCGCAGAGTCGGCGGTAGAACGTTGTCACGGTCATGATGCTCAAAATCACATAAATAACATTTATTGCTCATTCACATTTCTAAATTGATTGCAACATTTACAACATTTATATTTAAAGAAAGAACAAGGTTCTTACAATTAATGAAATTGATACCACATCTATCTAATTTCTAGATTTTGGCCTAAAAGTACACCCGTATCTCCCAATGCTAAGAGAAGCCAAGCTAACCTGAAAAATGTTGGTTTCCAGTCAGGAATGGAACAAGCACACAAACCGACGGCAATGCAAAAACACAATAGAATTCACAAGACATAAAAATAACATATGTGAAATAAAACTAGAAAGTAACTGATGTCATGGCATGTCTAAAAAGCAAGTAAGTAACTCTACAACAAGATATATCAACTGGAGAAAAATATGTAACTAGGATGTCATGGCAAGTGGTGAAGAAAACAAGGAAAACAAGTAAAAGACAACTATCTTATTTGTTTTGAAATATCTTGTTCGACATATGAACGGCTAAGGGATAAATCCGGCACCCTGCACGTATCGTGTGCAGCTGCTATTAGTCAAGTGTAGACATTTTAGGATGTAAAGGGGGTAGTTCACACGTCTACTAAGATACTTTCCCGTCCAGCTAGTACTCATGGAATCAAGTCGCAAGCATGGTAAACATGTAAATGACAATCAAGAGGTATAAACAAATCCATGATACTAATTCGTGTGACCACGTGTCATCAAACAAGAGAGCATATGTATAAACATGAAATGGAAACTACTATAAATCGAAAGCAATCAGAAAGTGCACTTGCCTGAGGTCCTTAGCTGGTGAAACCGATAGTACAACCACTCAGATGAGTCACGGAAGTCAACTTATGCAAAAGTCTCTGTATGCTGAAATAGATATTACCAATGTTTTTAGAATACTCAAATTAGCTAGGATTGCCTATCCATAAGTCCAATTCTGGATAGAGAGGTAAAACGGTAATTTTGGGTCAAAACGGTGTCCGTCTTTGGACCCGCTTTGCATCGAAAACGTGCCAGAGTCTTGTTTCACTTAACAAAATGCCTTAAAATTGGCTTTTGAAAATAAAACTTGAAAGAGTACAAAAAGTACAAATTGATCTGGGAAGTATTGCTATGGAAGTCTGATCTGAAGTCGATCACTTTGTTCCTTGGACCATACGATGATGATGAAGATCACTGCTAGCAGATGAACAACTGGAAGAACTAAGTCACCAGAAAGGTATCGACGCACTTGGGCACTGATGGCGAGGCCGAATGCTTTCCTGCTTTGCTTCACTCTGTTCTGGAAGAAAGGTTGAAGAAGAATGCTCTGGAGAATCAAAATCTCTGGGTTTTGATCTCTATGTATTCTCTCCTGTCTCCCTCTGTGTGTCTCATATAAAAAAAATAAGTCTATTTATAGACTTGGCTTTTTGTGTGTAAAACTCAGCAAAGTCCTGTCTTTACGCTAGTAACTGCCACCCATAACTGAAGTTATCCTCTAAATACGTTGACACGTGTTCCATTATCTCAATAAGAATAGGATGTACGTACACACGTTCTTCGAGATATGTGGCATGAAAGCCACGTAGGCAAACCACGTTCCAAAGTAGTCAGGAATGATCGGGCGTAAAAACAACCCAAATATACTCTGAGATTAAAGTAGTAGACTAGGCGTAAAATAGCCCTAAAATGGACTTCTTGCATAAAGTGGTTGATAAAACAACCTTCAGCGTAAAAGTAGCCCAAATAAACTTTATGCACACGTCAACTTTGAGCGTAAAAAGCTCATATAGTATTCATGCGTAAAAGAAGCCATCCTGTGAGCGTAAAATAGCTCAGTCCACCTACTAAACGACAATATGGGTTTCTGTGTAAAACATATCCCTTCGAATTCTGTGTTATACGCTGTCAGAAGATCTTTTATGTCAGACCCATTATCACTTTGCATTAAATGCATGATTTGACAACCTGTCCCTGGCGTAAAGTAGTTGTCTTGTCCCTGGCGTAAAGTAGTTGGCGTAAAATAGCTCATTTTTAGTGTAAAGCTCTATCTCTTTGACTCAGTCTATGAAGCACTTTTTACGCTCCTACAAGACCCCCTTTAAAGTTTTCAAATATTTTCAAAATTTGAAATACTTTGAACAGAAGCGTAAAATTCGGGTTTTGACCAGTCAGCATAAAATTTGGGATATCCAGCGATCATTCACGTAAAAATAGGGATATCCAACAGTCGGCGTAAAAATTGGGAAATGGCGAACCACAATATACATGAGTTAGGCGCCTTACTCTTTACAAAATAAAATCTTGGTATTATTTCCACCTTTATTCTCGTGATGCATTGATATTCTACAACTCTTTTGACTGTTTCCATGTTTGTTCATTCCCAAGAGAAACAAAACAACATGTGGCAACTGTTCTATGGTCATGAGCGCCTCTTATTAGGATCTTTCCCGAAATAGACTCGTGCCAACTGTTTCTTCGACCCTTTATAAATAACTGAGTCAAGGAATTTTTTATACATTCTTATTCCTCTACTTTTCTTCTACCTCGAAGATAGCTTTTTGTAAAATTCCATTTTCCAACAAGGGACTGATAGTGGTGATGCTTTACGACGTCGTTCCTTTGTACGCCAGATCACCAGACGTTGATTCAACAACTCTTAGGGTCGAACCATCTGATCTTGATGGTAAGCCCATCGTGCATATTATTTCACCAAAATAGGTATTTGATTTACATAAAAGAGGCAGGGTGCACTCTTCTTTAATTTAAACAAGGTGCGCAATCGGCTGCCTTTAAATTTTTGTTGAAAAACAAACGCCTATCTTTGATAGATGAGGTACGCCTGCTAAAAATGGGCGCAAATCCTTAATAGATAAGGTGCGCTTGAAAAGCAAGAACAAAATCCTTGATAAATAAGGTGTGCCTGAAATACGGGCGCAAAGCCTTGTTAAATAAGGTGCACATGAAACGCGGGCGTAAATCCTTGTTGAATAAAGTGCGCATGAAAACATGAGCGCAAATCCTTATTAAATAAGGTGCGCGAGCATCAGTTTTTAATTGGCCAGTATGTAGCTGATGATACTTCTGTTGAAAATTTTTCTCTGTTGTTTTCTGCAGAAGCTTGGCTGAAAAACTTTTCCAGAACCGGCATTGGGGACTTGGATGCTGTGGGGAGCATTCTTCTGACATCAACATCAGGGACCTCATGCGCTTTTGACGCACAAACCAGACAACTCAGAACTCTTCGTGGGATAGAAGGGTCTTCCTCAGATGGTAGGAAGAGCCTTTATACACGGAAAGTTGGATGGTGGAGTCAACTCTATCCCGAGAAATTGGGTAGTAGAGTTTCTTTCACGGCAGAACTAGGAATCATATCCCAATGCTGGATACATTCATGTCTCTTCTGAAGGGCCGCCATTTCTCCACCAGTTGTATTGGCAGCAACGTGTCTTCGGGCTGCCATACTCTGAGATTCTCCTCTCGTCTGAGAGAGAAGACCAGAGTTAATTCCTACTGTTCTGGTTGCCATTGAGACTCAGAAAGTAAGGAATTGACACCAACAACGAATCCGACGAAGAAGATTCAAAGAAGTAATAGATCTCCATTAGGTCATCGTTGTTGTATAGAATAAAAATCCAAGATGTAATAGATTTCCATTATGATTTGTAAGAAAGTCTAAGAAATGTAATAGACTTTTATAATGATAAAGTGAGAATGGAAATGACAAGTCTTCTATACTCAATGATTTGTATCTATCCAGAGGTAATATAAACATAATAGATATTGTCTTCTGTTTAGAGTATACAATACTATCAGAGGTAATATGGACATGATAGATCATAACAACTCAAAGAAAACTAGACCAATATCTATTCAGAGGCCAAATGGACATGATAGATAGGAAAAGAAGTAGACTTAATATTTATTCAGAGGTCATAAGAACGTGATAAATAATGAATCCAACTTTTTAATCAACTGATAAGATACTCTCTAAAGAGACCAGTAATCAGCTTAACCAAACATTGGTAGCTGGGGAATAAGAAAACAGATGTCATTAAGGATATATGCCAATATCAATGAAAGAATGAATGAACCAGCGTTTCTTTTGGGAAACGAAAGGTCGATTTAATTGCACAATTAAATGAATGAATCTGCCGTAATGAATGAACAGGTCTTTTCGGGAATGACAAGTTGTTTCAATTTCCAAGACCAATCCATTAATAGCTTTCCCCTATAAATAGATGAGAACTCGTTGTAAAGATTCATTCTTGTTTCCATTCCTCTATTGAAAATGTCTTCTAAGGACGTGCAGCAAAAGAATGAAGTCTCCATGAAGATTGAGGACGTCATCGAGACGCGCCCCGTTGAGCCAGTTGTGTCAAGCCCAATCGATATAGACGAAGGCTCTTCTACTCCCAAGCCACCACAAGACATCCTCGCTTTCTTAGTAGAGCCAGGGAAAACTCCTGAAGAAGAGGCGATGAGGATGGCTGCCTGCAAGTTTTTCGTGAACTCAGGCAATGATGTCTTCGATGCATTGGCCGACTATGTATTTAGTAAGGAAGGCAGTAGTCCTCGTCCTTAAATTTTTGTTCTGAACAAAAATAATAATAAAAGAAATTTTATTTTCATTCTGTCTCTTTTTTTTATACATAGTACTTCTTAAGAAATTTGCCATTGATCGGCATCATGAGTAGATCTCCATTGGGCTTGGATAACCGATAGGCGCCATTGGAAAACACGGTCTCGATTACATAAGGGCCTTCCTATTTTGCTTGGAATTTCCCTTTGCTTTTGTGAGTCATCACCATCGGTCTTCGAACAGCTAATACCAGTTCGCCAACCTTGAATACCCTCTCCTTAACTTTACGATTGAAAGTTCGAGATATACGGGCTTGATATAGCTCAATATGCTGTTGTGCTTGAAGACGCTTCTCGTCCAATCCTTCAAGTTCTTGGAGTCGTAAGCGATCATTATTCTCTATAGTTAGCTCATTAGCAATGGCTATTCGAAGAGATAGAATCTGGATTTCCAATGGAAGGACAGCCTCACATCCATAAACCAGTGAGAATGGTATAAAACCAGTAGGAGTTCGGACTGTTGTTCGATAAGCCCATAAACATTCTCCAAGTTTCTCATTCCAATCACGTTTATTAGAAGAGAGAAACTTTTTGAGAAGTTTGATGATCGTCTTATTGAAAGCCTCGGCTAAACCATTAGCAGCTGGATTATAAGCCGTAGAAGCCAGATTTTGAATTCGATTCTTATCACAGAACCGATAAAATGCCTGACTGGCAAATTGTGGTCCATTGTCATGAATTATCCGTCGAGGAATCCCGAAGCAATAAATAACATGGTGTTTGATGAAGCTAATCACATTAGATGTTTTTACTTCAGTAAGGGGGGCTGCTTCTGCCCACTTGGAAAAGTAATCGGTTATAGCCAATATAAACCGATGTCCTTTAACAGAAGGAGGGTTAATCGGACCAATGATATCCATACCCCAAGCTTCGAAGGGCCAAGAGACTGCTGTAGGATGTAGGAATTCAGATGGTTGATGAATAAAATCAGCATGAATCTGACATGCTTTACACCTTCTGGCATAGTCTACAGCATCTGCTATCATAGAAGGCCAATAATACCCCATTCTTCGAATGCAATCTTATAATTTCGGACCTGGTTGATGAGCACCACAAACACCATCATGAGCTTCTCGGAGTATTTGTTTGGCTTCACTTTCTGAGAGACAGCGCAGCAAGAGTCCATCATATGAACGACGATATAGCATATGTAAAGACGAATCATAATAAAATCGAAATGATCGTCTCTTGATTGATGCAGCTTCTTTTGGATCTTCAGGTAAAATCCCATGAACCGCATAATCAATGAATGGACTTCTCCAATCCCTTTGCTGGGAACTTGACTCTGTAGTATAACTATGTTCAATATACAGATTATTCTTGACACAGAATAAGTCTCGGTCCAACAATGTGATTGTGTTTTGTCTTCGAATTGGAACAGCTAAGTCTGCAGCTAAGCTAGCAAGAGCATCAGCTTCCACATTCTGAGAACGTGGTACGAATTCGATGAAGAATCCTTTGAATGAAAGGACCAACTCGATTACCACTTGATGATAAGGGATGAGATCAGGATTTCTGACTTCATAAGTCCCTCTAACCTGATTAACAATCAATTGAGAATCTCCAAAAGCTTCTAGGAACTCGATGTCCAACTGTTTTGCTACTTGGAGATCAATCAGCAAAGCATTATATTCTGCTACATTGTTAGAACATGGCTCATTGAGAGAATAGGCACGGTATATGACCATTTTATCAGGAGAAACCAAGACGATTCCTACCCCAGAGACAATATTACCTTTAGGTCTAACCCGTGATGCTCCATCAAAATATAATTACCAGATGTCATTCTTCAAAGTCATGTTGCAATCTGCGACTTCATCTGGAATGTCCTCATATAACTTTGATGTTTCAGGTATAGGGTGAGCAGCTAAGAAATCAGCTAATGCTTGACCCTTCACTGATTTTTGAGGTACATAAACCATGTCATAAGGAGTGAGCAATATTGCCCAGGTAGCTAACCTAGAGTTAAGAATGCTCGGTTTTCTCATCAATACCCGAATGGAATTTATTCTGGAGATGACATGAATAGTCTGTCCTGTTACATAATGTCTTGTCTTTTGGACAGCAAAAACCAAGGCCAGACATTCCTTTTCTACAGGAGTATACCTGTGTTCAGCTCCGACTATCATTCGGCTAAGATAATAAATTGCTTGTTCATGCCACATATCACTTTTTTGTGCAAGAAGTGCACCAAGTGAATGATCCAAGGCTCGAACATATAGCAAAAATGGTCTTCCTACCACTGGAGGTACCAGAACAGGTAGATTTGTAAGGTACTGCTTGATGTCATTGAAGGCTTTCTGACACGCTTTATCCCAAACAAATGATACACCCTTCTTTAATAGACGGGAGAAAGGTTGACATCTCCCAGAAAGATTAGATATAAATCTCCTGATATAAGCAATGCGACCCTGAAAGCCACGGAGTTCTTTCAGATTACGAGGAGGACGCATTTCAAGAATTGCTTTAACCTTATCAGGATCAACATGGATACCCTAAGAAGTAATGACAAATCCTAAAAACTTGCCACTGGAAACCCCTAAGAAAGACTTAGTAGGGTTCATTTTCAATTGATGTTGACGTATCAATTCAAATACTGTCTTCAAGTCTTGAATGTGATCATCTTTTGATCGACTCATAACAGCAATGTCATCTACGTAACATTCAACTGTCTTCCGTAGATGTTCTTGAAAGATATTGCACATAGCCCGTTGATACGTGACACCGGCATTTTTAAGACCAAACGGCATAACCGTATAGCAGTAAACCCCGAGGGGTATACGAAAAGCAGTATGCTTCTCATCTTCTGGATGCATCTTAATTTGATTGTATCCTGAGAATCCGTCCATGAAAGACATGCATTCAAAACCGCATGTATTGTCTATCATGACATCAGTAATCGAAAGTGGAAATTCATCCTTTGGACAAGCTGCATTAAGATCTCGAAAATATATGCAAACTTGGACTTTTTCGTTCTTCTTCATAACAGGAACAATGTTAGCAACCCAGTCTGGGTGTTGTTCTTCACGAACAAAGCTACATGTGATCAGCTTTTTGACTTTCGTCTTAATTGCATCCATCATATCTGGTCGAAAACGTCGTTGTTGTTGTTTTACAGGCTTGGCATTAGGAAGAATATTGAGTTTATGAGTAGCAACTTTAGGATCTAGACCTGGCATATCCTTATAACTCCATGCAAAGATATCAATATATTCTTTGATCAATTTTATTAACTCTTCCTTTTCATCTTCAGAAAGGTTTTTACTGATGAATATTGGTTTGGACGTAGTTCCATCTCCAACATCAATCTGAACAATCTCATCCTCTGTAGGTGGCTGTCGCTGTTCAAAACGAAGTTCCCATTGAGTATCCATCTGTTGAGCCCAAGGATCATTCTCAAATGGTTCAGATTCACTATTAGTTTGAACCATATTGACTGAGAATATTTGCTCAGATTCATCATAATAACCTCCTCTAACATATGAGGAGTGGGACGAATCAGATTCGATGAATTGAATTTCTTTCGAATCTGATGATTGTGAAGAGCTAGAAGAGAATTCTTCTTGTATATCGTCATTAAACATGTGGAACGGATCATATCCCAACCCATGATGAGTTTTCTGGTAAAACGGATCACCACATAATGGTAATCGTCTACCCTTGCCTTGATTGAGGCCTTGCATAGTCTTCAAATCATATCCCATATTCTGGATAATCTTGAGAGATTGTTGACTATATTTGTCAATTTGGATTCTTCCTTTATCTTTATCTCTCAGATCATCTGTCTGAGAAACAAGGATATTTCTAGTCAGGCCAAACACAATTTGGTGCTTATTTTTCTTATCAGACGGAATCACGAAATAAAATTCTTCGTGACGTCTATAAGTTACATAAGCTTGCGATGAAGCAACTACAGGAAAAAGATAAGGAGAAAATGTTAGGAACCTTTGAGCATAAGGTACAACATCGACATGAGGAGGAAAAGAATTTTCCTTATGGTCAATGTATAAGGTTTCTTCTGTGTCTATGTCGTCTTTATACTGATAATTTTGATCATCAGAAGATAAAGTCATTCTTTCAACATATTTGACGGCCATATACTCAAAAAGGAAATCTTCATTGATATTAGAAAGTACAGAATGATCAATATTTACATCATTTACAATTTGACTGCTATGCTTCGGATTAATCACTAATGGACCATCATCCGTCTTCTGCATAGACTTGCCAAGATTGACGATCAATGGTGGTTCTGGATCATTCGTACGAGAAGTACGCCCTTTGACCTTGATCATAAGAGGTTGAACTTGGCTTTTAGCAGGAACATTCACTGATTCCTCAGATGAAGCTTGAGTTCTTCCTTTGACCTTGATCATCAGAGGTTGATTGTTGACAGGTTAGGGTTGGATTCGCCCTTTGACTTTGATCTTCAAAGGTTGCTCTTCTGGCGGATCTTCATTAATAGACTGATCTTCAGCAGATGATCGATCTTTAGCTATATCTGATATCTCTTTCACATGCTCTTATTTGTAGAGCATTGAATCAGAAAAATAGGCTTCGACACCCTTGAAAGGATTGATATCAGCAAACTCAGTCTTCACAATCCCTTGGAAATCCACGTACTTGAAGCATTGGTGGAGAGTTGAAGGCACGATGTTATGCTCATGTAACCACGGTCTTCCAAGAAGGATGTTGTAGGATACGTCTGAATTAATAACATAGAATGTTGCCATAGTTCGAAGATCACCAATCTGAATCTTCCGACGAATCTTCCCCAGTGGTTTACTCTTTCCAGAGTTGAAACCAACGATTGTGGTACTAGTGTAAGTTAAGTCACTAGTAGGAATCCTCAATGGTCTTAGCATACTTTGAAGAATTATGCTAATGGAAGACCCAGGATCAATATAAATCCTGTCAACTTCAGTGGATTCAATATACCTAGTGTAGCACAAAGGCCTGTCATGCTTGTTATACTTCAACAGCATATCTTCTTGTGTAAAGGTAATATTAGGAATTACCTCTATCACACTATGACATTGTGGGCATGACACTGGTATATTATCAGGAGTCTTGAGTTGAGCTAAACAGGAATCAGCTTGCAGCAAAGCTTCACTCAAGGTTTCACGACTTTCTTTATAAAGGCGAAGCAACTCGAAGATAGATAGTCTAGCCGGAGTATTAGCTAACTGGACTAGAATATCAAATTTATAGGGTTTCATCACCACCCCCTGACTGGAAGTAGACTTCAACGGGACGTCAAAGCGTACTGCTTTCTGTTTCCCCTTTTCAACCACAGATGGTTTAGCAGGAACAGAAGACGGTTGAGTTGGTGGTGTTTCAACATTCTCTGCTTCTTTGGAGGATCTCTCATAATCTTTGTGGTACTCTTTTCCAGATCTTATACCAGCAAAGGTTTCTTCTTCAGACTCAGAAGAAGGAAGGACCATATTACAGGATTTAGTCTTCCTTCCCTTAGCCTTCTTCTTACGAGGATTATTATGAGGAACCTCAGAACCCAATCCAACAGTGGATTTTTGACTTTGACTTTGTAAAGGAAGTCGTATGCCTTTATCATAATTCAAACCTTCTACCTTTTGAAAGTCATAACCCATCTTTTTCATGAGAAAGACAGATTGCTGACTGTACAAGTGAGTGGGCAGCAAACTTTTAACAGGTGATTCAATAGAGGAAGAAGAAGAGATCTCTGTAACTACAGGAGAATGAGGAATAGAAGTCTCTGTAGCTACAGGGAGAGAAGGATTCGGGATACGAGAAAAAATCCCTATAAGAGCTTTTTCATAAGCAGCGAAGACTTGTTGTGCCCTGCATAGGGGAACACTATTCATGGCTAGCCACTGCTGATGAGTAAGCTTGAGCTTGGTAGGAGGAGCCAGACTTGGAGGACATATGTTCAATCCTCTCAGTCTATCTTCCAAAGGAATGCCATCCCATAGATGATCCAAATCATCAGGATCTGGAATAACATGAAAAATCATGTTGCAGGTTTTGACTTTCTTACCTTTCTTGGATTTTGAAGTTTTACCTTCATCTTCCATTTCAGGTACTAAGTCAGGATGTACCCACATAATTTCACCATTCTTTAATGTGAGAGGCAACAATCCTTCATTTTCCTTCCTGGCAAGCGGGATATTCACAATCTTTATCGTCGCCTTCGAAATTGGGACAATTCCATCTGGGACTTGTTGAGGAGGAAAATCTCCGAATTGAAGAGAAACCATATTGGTTATGACCGTATGCTCATCGTTAGTTAAAGAGATAGCATTGGCATTAATCAGCTCTTGGATTTTCTTCTTTAGGACATAACAAGCCCTAGTGGGATGATTTATGTATCTGTGATAGATACAATATTTAGGATTGTCAGTCAGATCTACCTCATTAGGCCTCTTTGGCTCCGGGATCTGGAGTTTGCCACTCTTCACCAGACATTGGAATATCCCTGGGATATCACTCTCGTCAAAAGAATATTCTTCTTTTGGCTTAGAAGACTCCTGATTATTCGGCGTCATTTTGTTTTTGGAAAGATTAACCATAAGGGTGTCCTTTCCTTTTGTATTACGATTGCCAGAATTATTACCAGGATTACCTTTCTTTCTTTTATCCTCTGAGGCAAAAATTATCCCATGTTCACGAGCCAACCTACCATTGGTCTCGGCAGAAACTGCTGCTATAATAAACGAAGCCCAATCTGTGAATTGGGAACCCGTGAAGACAGCAATGGATGGTCGCGATTCATCTTACATGTATCAATTAACGCTGAATCTGGCATACCTGGAGGCATCTTTAGAGTCACCTGTCGGAAACGTTCAATGAACGTCTGTGTATCTTCTTTCTCCTTTTGTTTGATTTCTATTAAGGAGGACATATTCATGTCCATACCTCCTTCATAGAAGCGGGAGAGAAATATTGCCTTAAATTCGTCAAAAGACGAAATGCAATTGTCGGGTAAACTACGATACCAGTCGTAAGATGAACCCGTCAAGCACCCAATGAACACTCGAGTGACAAGAGCATCATTTTTCTGCAGATGTACAGTCATAATATCAAAGTAATTGATATACTGACTAGGAGAAGCCTTTCCATCAAACAATACCATTGATTGTGGCTTGAATTTTAGTAGAAAGGGTACATCATTCCAATGAGGAGGATAAGGTTGCTTAATCCCTAACCTCTGGAGCTGATCCTTATGCTTCAAAACTTCAAACTGTGCTTTGAGCTCACGTACTGCTCGAATGGCTTCACTGGTTTGAGGAAGCACATTTGATTGAATGGTTGTTGGATGTACCGTAACCCCCACCGGAGATGGTACATCTTCTGGAATGATGGGATCTGGAGATGCAGAATTTTGGTTAACAGCAGGCTCTTGAATATTCAAAGGTATATCAGCCTCTTGACTATCTTGAGTTTATGCTGCTACCTGTACCGGTATTACTATTGCCGGTTGAGCAGTTTGCTGAGCCGTTATTATCTGGTGCATGCTTTGCATCATGGTAAGCATGTCTTTCAATAATTGCTCAACAGCAGTGAGACGTTGTTCTGTATTAGCAGATGACGTCTCTGGTTCATCTCCAATAGCGTAGGATTCAACCTCTCTTGAAGATACAGAGGGATTAGTATAGAGGTATGAATCGACACTATCAGTTTCGGACTCAAGAAATTGAGTACCCCCAGCTTCTGAATCAGAAGTCTGCAATTGTCTTTGTCTTCTTGATCGAGTATTCTGATATACTCCTTCAAAGGAATCAAGAAGTCTGTTGAATTGTTGTTAACCTGGAGTTTGGGACGTGTTCCGTCTAGGACGTCGTCCTCTGTTGGTATGAGATGCCATGTTGACTGACGTATATGACAACTCATGTTCTTGGTCATCAGCTTGTTGTTGAGGCGCATTAAAACTTAATCGATCAAAAACTGACCGTTTAGAAATCGAACAACAACATTTGATCACAATCTGGTGACACTCACAATGCTAATTTTCTTGGGGGAGGGTCACAGGAGATTATCTATTTTTACGCTTTTGCATTAGCAATTCACGTAAATCAGAAGGAGTAGAAGGAGTAGTCTTCTTTATTACATTTGGGGTAGAAAAACGTTTAGTCCCCTGTGTATAAAGAAGATTACTGGCTGCATTCGCAGAACCAAACTGTACATTTTTACGTGCTTGGAGTTGCGTGCGTAAATCCTGAGATTTTTAAGCACGAAGGACTCCATCTTTATTGCGTGTAATTTGTAGGTTTGGTACCTTGCGTACAGCAGTATAAGAAGGTTGTTCGTTGAAAACAGAAGTTTTACCAACTATGTTTTTTATGCTTCATGCGTGCAGGTACATTCACTTTAGATACAGAAGCATCATTGTGAATTTTATCTACACTGTCACAGACAGGAGATTTACCTTTACGCATAGAGCGCAAAACATGAGTATCTGCCACGTCATAGACGGAAGATTTTCCTTTATGCGTAGAGCGTAAATTTTGTGTGTCTACCACGTCACAGACGGGAGATTTTTTGTTACGCTCAGAACGTAAAGCATTGGAGTCTGCCACGTCACAGACGGGAGACATATTTTTACGCTCAGGGTGTAAAACCTGATTTTTACGCACAGGGCGTAAAACCTGATTTTTACGCCCAGAGCATAACATTGGAGAGTCTGCCATGTTACAAACGGAAGACTTTTTTTTACGCGCGTGGCGTATCACCGAAGTAGAGACTACCTCATCGCAGATAGGAGCCTCTACAACAGGAGTAGGAAGGATTCCTTTGCCTGCAGAGACAGTAGGGAGATCCGAGAATGTCTTGGATTTGGGAACCCAAACTTTTTACGTCTTCCGTGATTTCTGAACATTGGAGCAGCAAGTGCTACCCCTAGTCCGGAGCATTTCTTCGTAGGCAGTCTGGTCGAAGTGTACAACCAGAATCTTCTTTGTCGATCCGATCGACACATCATCGTATTGAGCAATTGCCTCCTCGTCAGAGGAGAAGGTCGTCCCCAGCAGAGTCGCCATTTTGTTTCACTTAACAAAATGCCTTAAAATTGGCTTTTGAAAATAAAACTTGAAAGAGTACAAAAAGTATAAATTGATCTGGGAAGTATTGCTATGAAAGTTTGATCTGAAGTCGATCACTTTGTTCCTTGGACCATACGATGATGATGAAGATCACTGCTAGAAGATGAACAACTGGAAGAACTAAGTCACCAGAAAGGTATCGACGCACTTGGGCACTAATGGCGAGGCCGAATGCTTTCCTGCTTTGCTTCACTCTGTTCTGGAAGAAAGGTTAAAGAAGAATGCTCTGGAGAATCAAAATCTTTGGGTTCTGATCTCTATGTATTCTCTCCTATCTCTCTCTGTCTATCTGTCTGTCTCATATAAAAAAAATAAGTCTATTTATAGACTTGGCTTTTTGTGCGTAAAACTCAGCAAAGTCCTGTCTTTACGCTAGTAACTGCCACCCATAACTGAAGTTATCCTCTAAATACGTTGACACGTGTCCCATTATCTCAATAAGAATAGGATGCACGTACACACGTTCTTCGAGATATGTGGCATGAAAGCCACGTAGGCAAACCACGTTCCAAAGTAGTCAGGAAGGATCGGGCGTAAAAAACAACCCAAATATACTCTGAGCGTAAAGTAGTAGACTAGGCGTAAAATAGCCCTAAAATGGACTTCTCGCATAAAGTGGTTGATAAAACAACCTTGAGCGTAAAAGTAGCCCAAATAAACTTTATGCACACGTCAACTTTGAGCGTAAAAAGCTCATATAGTATTCATGCGTAAAAGAAGCCATCCTGTGAGCGTAAAATAGCTCAGTCCACATACTAAACGACAATATTGGTTTCTGTGTAAAACAAATCCCTTCGAATTCTGTATTATACGCTGTCAGAAGATCTTTTATGTCAGACCCATTATCACTTTGCATTAAATGCATGACTTGACAGCCTGTCCCTGGCGTAAAGTAGCTGTCTTGTTCCTGACGTAAAGTAGATGTCTTGTCCTTGGCGTAAAGTAGCTGTCTTATCCTTGGCGTAAAGTAGCTGACTTATCCCTGGCATAAAGTAGCTGACTTATCCCTGGCGTAAAGTAGCTGACTTAAAACAGCCCATTTGAGTGAAAAGTTCTATCTCTTTGACTCAGTCTATGAAGCACTTTCTACGCTCCTACAAGTCTATGGTCTCTAAAGTTGTCAAACTATATGTCTACGGTTCCAATTTTTTGATACGAACCCAATCGTATGTCCAAAGTTGGATTCCGATGGGCAGTGCACAAAATCGTCCGTTAAGTCGGATCGTAGGGCCCACAAAATAACGATCCGATTAACTGTCTCAGAATCGGACCAAATTTGGCATACATGACCAAAACAATGATACGGTCCTATTGGCGCAAGTTTCGTCTCGATTTGCTGAACATACACAAAGTAATTAGGAAATTTGCAAAAAGGCCAATATGGTAAATTTTGACGGATACGCATCAAATTCGTCGCGCACACGCAACCAATTTGAATTCCGTTAAAGCCCACACGTTCGTGAAGTCGATACGCATCTTTCGATGCTTTCGATTCGCGACCACGTCGTCCGGTTTGACGGGACGCACGTCGTACCGGAGGATTTCTTAAGTTTTTAAAAATAGTTTATCTAGTTTTTTTTTCTAATTTTAAACCGATTTAACCTGTGAAATAATCCATTACAATTAAAAGTAAAAGAAGGTTTTCAATCATGGTTAGTTCGCAACTTGGCCTAATTTTTCTAGTTGGGACACACTTATGGCTGGGTCTTCCCTACCATGGCTAACACATTAGTCAAGGCACACGACAACGCTATCCGTGCCACGATTTCTAGTCATCTTGTACTCCAATCCTAACCATGACTTAGGGCCTTCAATAATGATTAATTAATTAATTATTTATAAAATTCTAAATATCGCAATTCAAATAAAATAAAATAAAAATATATTAAAATTTCAGGAAGGGGGGTTACAAGTACTCTAGATACGTAGCTGGCATGTATATGTATCCTAGTCCAACCGTATTTTAGGACTGGAGCGTTACACAGTCAATGAGATTCTGTGAAAAAGACAAGTCATATTTAGTTTGTCGGTCGAAGAATAGCTTAAATGGTCTGAAGCAGGCTCCGAGACAGTGGTACGGAAAGTTTGAGTCATTTATGGGAGAGCATGGTTATGCACGAACGACTTTGGATCATTGTGTGTTCGTGAAGTGCTTTGTCGAGGATGATTTCATTATAATGTTACTTTATGTAGATGATATGTTATTTGTGGGTAGCGGAGTTGAAGCACCAACTGTGTGTGGCCTTCTCTATGAAGGATTAGGCACAACAAAAACTACTTTTGGGATAAAAATCAGCTGAGAGAGAGTCTAAGTTGTTGTACTTGTCCCAAAAGAAGTCCATTTTCTAGGTACTTTAACGTTCAGAATGGACGGGTCAAAGATAGTGAGCAATCCCTATGTAGCACTTTAAGATTACTAGAGAGCAGTGTCCATCTACCGATAATAAAAAGAAAGATGTGGAACAGGTTCCATATGCTTCAGCTATGGGGAGTCTCATGTATGCTATGGTGTGTACGAGACCTTATATAAATTATACAGTTGGCATGGTTAACATGTATCTTTCTAATCTAGGAAGGATACATTTGGGTTCGGTCAAGTGGATATTCTACGATACCTTCATGACACTGTTGATTAGAAGCTTCCATTTGGTAGGAACGAACCAAAGCTGATCGAATATACTGATGTTGATATGGTTGGAGATGTAGACATAAGGAGATCGACTTTGGACTATATGATTGTCACACCCCAGAACCAGAATACTGGCAGGTAGGGACGGACAAGGCCAGCTACGTGATACCAAAGTACCCAGTACTCTGAAATCACGTATAAGCTATCAAGACATGGGGGTTACTTCTACAAGCCAACAGTCGATCATAGGTCAAGCAATCCTAGGTATCTCTATCATAGACAATTATACAAAGTATAAGTATGATCATCAGACATACAATAGTAAAGCGTCCCAAACCATTTATATATGGATGATCATGAAGCTAGTCATACCAAAATAGAGAACTAGCAAGAGTAATAGTCATACATGATAAGCTCTAGCTATAGTCTAGAATATGCATATCATGTTTTGGCTTGTAGACTAAATGTCAAGATCCTAAAACATGAGCTAAACACGTACTCGGAGGCTAAATGCCACAAAAGAATAATGTACATATCAAGTGGGAGAATGATAAGAAACCCGCTCAGGTACTCTGGTGCTTCGGATGGTCACCGTCGAGTAGATGGTGCGGAAGATCCCTTGGGCTCCTCTATCTGATCTGACCAAACAAAACCAACAGGGTCAGACCCCAAATAGCAAGTACCACAAAGGAAGCCAAACTATGGACTAAAACCAGCAATAGCTAACATAGCAATGGTTAGGGAAAGCAATAAGTAATGCAGATCGAGACTCGTGCACTACTGTAATGCATGTAGTTCGTATTACGTATCTTGAAATACATGTACGTATTTTATCTTGTATCGCATATCTCTTAGCTTGGCTCGATTTATTTTGGGTTGGTTCGGCTAGGCTTGGGTTGCCTTGGTTCATCATGAACCAAGGGGAGAACCCCTACCTACCACCACTATCATCCTTTATTAACCCATTCCCTCATTCTCTCTCTCTTCATTACTCTTCTTCTTCTCCACATTTACTTCTACACCTACCAGGAAGAGAGAGAGAGAGAGAGCTTAGGCAAGTACAAACTTGCTTCATGATGGATCTCAAGTTTTATTGTTCCATTCTCTTCCTTACTTGATTCTAAGATACTTTAGAACTTGGCATTTTCTATTTTGATGGATATTTTCTTGTAGATCTAAGTTTATATTATTTTCGATTTTCTTGGGTTTTGATCTATTGAACTTCATTATTTTCATGTTTTGATTGTTCCATGTTGTAGAGAATTCGATTTTACCCAAAATAGACCTTTGAAAAGTTGGATTTCGACTTGTTTTGAGAAAATTATGGCCAAAAGTATTTTTGCCATTTCTATGTTCATCTGTGCTGATTTTGGCAGGGACGATGAATAGTGCTACATAGTGTCCAGCCGCATAAGGGTGCTGCATAGTGCCGCATAGTGTCCAGCCGCATAAGGGTGCTGCATAGTGTCCAGCCGCATAAGGGTGCTGCATAGTGCCGCATAGTGCCCAGCCGCATAAGGGTGCTGCATAGTGCCGCATAGTGCCCAGCCGCATAAGGGTGCTGCATAGTGTCCAGCCGTATAAGGGTGCTGCATAGTGCCGCATAGTGTCCAGCCGCATAAGGGTACTGCATAGTATCCAGTCGCATAAGGGTGCTGCATAGTGCCGTATAGTGCCCAGCCGCATAAGGGTGCTACATAGTGCTGCATAGTGTCCAGCCGCATAAGGGTGCTGCATAGTGCCGCATAGTGTCCAGCTGCATAAGGGTGCTGCATAGTGCTGCATAGTGTCCAGCCGTATAAGGGTGCTGCATAGTGTCCAACCGCATATGGGAGTGCCGCATAGTGCTGAATAGTACCGCATAGTGCTGAATAGTGCCGCATGGTGCCTATTTTGGCTGTTTTTGGCTGTTTTAAGTCCTGTTTGGCTGAATTATGGCCAGAATTTCTCCCAACTCCCAACATGAAAGTTGTAGATCTTTTCTTTGGCTTCAAGAATATGTTATTAGTTATTTTGATACAAGTTTTTCTCATTCATGATAATGTAAGAATAGAACATGATAGTGGCCCGCTGTGGCGCACTCTTGACAAGTAAACTGACATGATATATCATGACATGCTGTTACGACAGCTAGTCTGACATAACAAGTATGAAAGACCTGGACACCGTGGGCGATTGTGTTTGTACAAATAAACCAATACTGTCTTACATCATGTCTAGGATAGGGATCCCTGAGTACTACGGTCAGGGATACCTACTGCAATTGACTAAGGCTAATAAACTAGAATAATTCAGTAGACATGAAGAGATTCTCAGCTACAGGCAATCCCGTTATCTAGGCGCATTAAGTGGACTTGTAGCCTACCGACGAGTAGGGCACATTTTCAGCACACAGTCAAGTGTTGTATTCTTCACAAACGGACATTCGACCTGGATAACCGGATGGTCTGCAGGGCTTGTGGCTGTTGGGATAATCTTATTGCATCTTGCTAGTAACTAGGCCTGTAATAACCCTAGTTATTTAAAGTATCAAGCCGTACTCTTGATTGGCCGTGATTGATTGGATGGAGTTTATTCCAGCTTAGTCTTATTCTGATCCTGTGCAAGATTGTGACATGACATGATTATTGATGCTTGCCTTAACAATAACGATCGGGGGTCCAGTTCTGTTCAAGCGAAGGGTTACAACCCCGGTCCTTGTTTGGTTTAAAGGTTGTAACCTGGCTCCCGGAGCAGTTCTGTGTCCTCTCTTCGTTTATTGTCTTATTGCAACCCCATGCCATGTTCGTCGTGTTTTACCTTACCTTAATACCATGATTAATTATGCTAGCCTTAGCAATAAAGATCAGGGGTCCAGTTCTGTTCAGGCGAAGGGTTACAA
>JANAVB010031658.1:0-104083 GCA_029216955.1 Iris pallida | reverse complement strand
ATATAAAATTACAAAATGACCAAAATACCCTTAAAATGAAAAGTGGGTGTGATAGTACTTCTAGGATTATTTGGTATAATATTATCATTTGTTTTACGATTTAAATTTACAAAAAATATGTTTTAAATATTATTTAACATTGAGTATTATTTCAAGGTACTATTTTAAAGTATTTACAAAAGTATGAAATTTAGATTTGGTTAAATATATCTTAAATAGTATTAGTAAGGCCTCGTATCATTATGGATTTATTTTAACCAATCTAGAATTTGTTGGATTCAATATGTAATTGATTTAATTTTTATTTATTAATTATCGTCTTGACTACTAGATATATTATTAAAATGAGATTATATTTATGAAAACCTAATTGTACAGATTATTTACTGGTACTAAAAATTATCTTAAACTATTATTGTTATGGAATATATAGACTATATTAATTATGTTTAAGATATTTATTTGAATTGAATTATAGAAAGATTGGATATAGATTTATTCTAATCCTATTCCTTTCCTAATTAGGGAATTCTCAACCACTATATAAAGTGGGGGAGTCCCCTTTTATTCTCCGTAATTTTCCAATCACCACAATTTACAAACCCTCGAATCCCTAACCCTAATTCCTAAATCAAATTCCAAATTCCTAACCCTAACTCCCAAATCCAATTCCTAATCCCTAACCCTAAATATCCTCTTCCCGGATTTTTAGAATTTTTATTTATTTATTTACTTTATTTTATTTATCATAGTTGAAGGTTTTTTTTTTTTTCGTCGGTACATTGTTTTATGATTATTTCTTTTATCAACTTGTTTAAATTTAGATCTTTTGAGAGCACTTTAGGGCCTTTAGTATTTCAAGACTTTTTTCTCTTTTCATCTATTTGATCAATATTTTATTATCATAAATTCTTACTACCTTTTACCAATCTACCAAGTCTGTCTATCCTAGTAGTCCTTAAATTCGAGGACAAATTTATTTCTAAGGTGGGTAGATTTGTGACCCTCTTCCCAAAATTTTGAATATATATATATATATATATATATATATATATATGACTTAAATAGGGATTTATGGAATTTATAAATATTTTCTAAATTTATTATTATTATTATAGAAGGCCTTAGTCATGGTTAATTTTTAGAGTGCAAGATAACCAAGAACATTGGCATGGAATGTGAGTTGTGTGCCTTGACTAGTGTATTAGCC
Source organism: Iris pallida (assembly GCA_029216955.1). NCBI lineage: Eukaryota > Viridiplantae > Streptophyta > Magnoliopsida > Asparagales > Iridaceae > Iris > Iris pallida. The sequence goes on along the minus strand of JANAVB010031658.1, from coordinate 102,873 downwards.
ATAGTAGGGGAGGCCTAACCTTAGCAATGTCCTAACTAGGAAAACTAGGCTAAGTTGGGACTTGACTCCTATAAATGCCTTTATTTTTATATTTAAGATTATTGACTTTATAGGAGACTGATTTGTTAAACTAGCCCGGATCTGACATGAACCAAGCCAAGCCCACGTAGTCATGTGGTGTGTCCAAAGACGTCCGTAACGATGTATTACATGTGTGTATATCGTATGTTATCTTAATATCCTACAATATATATATATATATATATATATATATATATATATATATATATATATATATATATATATATATATATATAATATATATATAAAAGAAGACCCGACCCCCTTATAGCTAATTACACAACAAAGCTATGTATCTTCTCCTATGCTCGATCAAATTTGTTTTCGTAAATTTCTATGGAGAGCCAATATAACCCTCTAGGAATCCCAGTAAGTAGATTTCTTGTTAGGTAAACACCATATCCAAAAAATCGATGAAAACTTCTTCAAAAAAATCTGTTCAAAAATAGGACGTAAAACAGTCCATGTACCCCTGTTTATGGACAGATCCTTTTTAACCTGTTAATGATATTTGAAAACTTTTTAACAACCTTTTAGAACATCTATAGGACTGCAAAACCTATTTTTTGGTTTCTGTTTTCATCCAGTAAACACAAAGTTATTAGTTTACAAAAATTAGAAAAAATAATGAAAAACTATTTTCAATTTCGAGAATAATTCCCGATACGGTGTGCGTCCCAACAAACCGGACGACATGGTCGTAACACATGAGCATCAAAAGACGCGTATGGATGTTGTCGACGTGTGAGATTCTACGGAACTCAATTTTGCTGTGTGTGCGACGAAATCGAGGGATATTCGTCAAGATATCCCATATCGGCCCTTTTGCAAACTAGCCCATAACTTCGCGCATGTTCGTCATCTCGAGACAAAACTTGTGCCAATAGGACCATGTCATTTTTTTGGTCCTGTGAGCTAATTTTGGTCCGATTCTGATAAGGTCAACCAGAATGCTATTTTGGCAGGCCCGCGAACCGATCCAACGGGCGAATTTGTGCACGGCCCACCGGAATCCAACTTTGGACATAGGGTTGGGTTCGTATCGTCAAACCACACCTGTAGACATATAGTTTGATAACTTTAGAGATCGTAGGTACTGGCACGCTTTTCGATGCAAAGCGGGTCCAACGACGGATATCGTTTTGATCCAAAATTATGGTTTTGTCCCTGTGTCCAGAATTGGACTTTTGGGTAGGTGTTTTTAGACTTTTTTATACCAAACATGTTGGTGATGTCTGTTTCAGCATCCGAAGATTGTTGCATGAGTTTGACTTTTGTGGCTCACTAAGTGGTTGGGTATTGTTGGTTGCGTGGTACCCTAGCAAATTGGACGATTCTGAACGTAATGATATTATCTTTCCCCCCAGCTAAGGGCCCCAGAAGAGTACAATTTTTAATAGTTTTCATATTTGATAACTTCTATGATTCATGTATGTATTGTCTTACATTGATTTTATATTGATTCTCGACACGATGGTTACACGAGGTAGTAGTTATGGATTCTTTACATGTTGTTCGTGACCAATGTATTATCGTATTTGTGACCTGTTTGAATCCATGAGTACTAGTCGGACAGAAAAATACATTAATAGTCATGTAAATATACCCAAAAACATCCCATTTGTCTATTCGTGTCTGATAGCAGTCGCACACTTCACGTGCGGGGTGCCGGATTTACCCTTAGTCGTTTACATGTCGAAAATGGTATTTCAACTCACTAGCTAGATGCAATCTTGCTATATGTTATTATTTTTTCATTCGTATATTACTGTTACTTTATTGTCTTTATTACCATACTTTCCTGCTTTTACTCACATGTTTTACACCATGATTCTCTGTTTGTCTGCTCATCATGTATTTTAGTATTATTTACTGTTTTATAGATTTTGTCAAATTATTGGAACTGCTGTTAGAATGTACTCGTTTCATTCCTAATTGAAAACCAACATTTTTTTAGATAATTGCCTACTACGTTACGCTTTGGCCCGTTGGGGAAGACATGGATAAGTTGGAAGGCCAACCTAGAAGACTAGTTAGATAGATTAGTTGTTTCATTTTATTTGTGAGACTTGTAAATTCTTTAAATATAAATCGTGTAAATATTGTAATTAATGTAGCAATGTGAATGAGCAATAAAGTTATATTTTATGTGATTTTGAGTATTGTGGTCTAGACATCGTACTTCCGTCGACACTGCAGGGTAGGTTGGGCTTGGACACGCACTCGCATCCCGAAAAACGGGTGCGGGTCATGACAGAGCCCCTTATATAGGCTTACAATAGGGTTAACATCATAATGATGATGACAACTAAAAGAAGAAATGTCAAAAGTTATAGGTTATGGATAACCAAAAGACATAGGTTATGTAGACGAAATAATAATGTGAATTATTCATATTTACAACAAACTAATCTCTGAATATTGTATTCATTGGGCTGTTAACTAATATAAATTCTTTTGGGCCCCATATAATCTTTGGGCCTTGAGCTAACTACTGAACTAATAAAAACTTTAGGCCCCTATAGTTTTGAGGCCCTGGGCCGTCAGGCTGCCCTGGCCCTGTACCCCACAGAAACAAAATTGGAAATGTTAGAAGAAGAAAAAAAAGAAACCTAAATATGAATTAATACTCGGATATGAAGCTTGATGATGCAATTTTGTATATATATGTTCAAAGGGAATGAGAATATATTCATAAATCTGAATGTTTGTTGATCATTCTTGCAAGATGTGATCTAGAATATATGGAGGAGGTTCATTATATAGTTGAACCGAATCAAAAAACAAGAGAGCAAAGAATATGAAGCTAATACATGAGCAACTATGTTAGCTTGCCTAGGAATGTAGGCAAAATAAATTCCATTTCTAGTAATGATAGATGCTCGACCTTATTCGATGGCATATCGAACTCGCCTCAGAATGTCAAGAACCTGCTTGTTGATTGCATCAAATAGGACCTTGCAGTATCCTTCAAGGATAATATTTGCTTATTTTCCTTTCTAGATAGTTCAAAGGCTAACCTTAAACCTAAACCTTCAGCTTCTACGGGTGAACCACCCTCTTAAATCAAAGCCTGAACACAACCATTCAAACATCTGCTAAACTGAGTAATCTATGGTCTCCACCTCCGCCAAATTTCTGGAAAATCAATTTTGATGGTGCCTATTGTAAAGATAAAATAGTAGGAGCAACGGTACTTCGTGATGGTGATGGACGTTTTAGAGCTGCTATATATAAACTGTACTTCCTCTGGAAATCCAGATCCCCTCACTACGAGTGGCCATTATGAACTAGTTGACGGAGGAAAATAATCAACGTCGCCGATTGTAAGAGTTAGAGGCGCTGGACAAAAATGCCTCTTGGCTCAACAGCGCATCGAGCTCTATCAGGCTCACATTTCATAGGCTTTCAACAAGAAGGTCAAACAAAGGACTTTCCAGGTGGGGGACCTTGTCCTATCAGTCAGAAGGCCGAAGGTGATGACCCACAAGACACCAGGGAAGTTCGAACCCAAGTGGGAAGGCCCTTTCATCATTGAGACGGTATACTCTAATTACGCTTACCAACTCGCTAAACCTAATGGAGACTTGTTCATGATGCCAATCAATGGTAAGTTCCTAAAGAAGTATTATGCTTGAGGCACCTCAACGTGTACTTCCATACCCCAGTAAGGAAAATCTATGAAATCTACCAATAAATTCATTCTCCTTATCATAATATGTCTCTGGAACCCAGCTGTTCCTGGATATTCTCTTAACAATCCCCATTAGAAAACATCCATGTCCACATCACCTCTGTGTTGTTTTCCTACATCCTTATAAAGCTTAATCTTCATTCTCAATAAGATGAAGCTAAAAATTAGTGTTTACCACATCCACAAATACCTCTAAGTAAACATGACATTCAAATAACCCCTGTGTTGTTACACCCTGCCTATAGAACATCCACGTCCATAAAAACCTCTGAGTTATTCTTTTATCCCCACAGAGTCCATTCTTACCACGTCCATATCACCTCTGAATAAGAAAACTCTATCACCAACCCTATGTTTATTATGTCCACATTACCTCTGATTAAACATGTCGGCTTTTTCTCTTAACTTATCATCTATACCCAAAACTAAGGTGCGCCAAAGCTGCTAAGTCCATAAAAAACCACAAGTTCATGACAAGTGACCAAAAAAAAGTTCTTTATTTCTTTTCATCAAAAGAAAAAAATGACTACGTTTGCAAAAAGAAACAACTACATCTCAAACAAAAATCAACAAAAGGAAGAACAAAGAAACTAAGGGTCAGAAGACATCTCGTTAATACGATGCTTCAAGGCCTTGGCCTCGACAGTCGCCAAGACCCGACGTTCGGCTTCACGACACATCGCTTCCTTGTCCTCAGAGGAGATATTAGCTATACACTTATCATCTAATCCCTTCTTCTGGTGGAATAAGAAGGCTACATGGCGAGTAAACTTCGTCGCATGTTCATTAAGCATGATGTGTTCAGCTTGCGCTCATTTAAAATCCATCAAGATTTGAGCCCGCTGCTCCTGAAGTAGGCAAATTTTGGTATCAACCTCCATCATACTGGCATCCAAGGACTCCCGCAGACTATCGTTCTCTTCCATAGCCAAAGTTAACCTTTTCACCTTAGCCTTAGCATCAGCCAGTTATTGTTTCCAGATGGCTATGGTGTCCATATAGGCTGACTCAACCTCAGCCGCTAATTTAGCACGATCTTCTTCTATCAAAGCGGAAAGATCATTCCGTCAGATGTTCTAGAGCTTAGTAAGGTGACGGTCGAGCTCCTCAATGTAGGCCTCCAGAATCTCAGCCATATGGTCATGACCCTGGTGAGATCGGATCAACCCGATTTGAGGGATCACTATTGCCTTGGCTGTTGCAAAACATCCGCCTTTCTCCAGCATGGTGGATACCCCCATCCTCAACATCTTGTACATAGCCTCGATAATGTACTTCACATACTTATTATTTGCCATTAGAAATCAAAGACAGGTATTACAGAAATACTTTAATTGATTGCAAACTTGCTTGTACAAAGAAAAGCCTAGAAAGAAATTCTAGAAAATAATCAAAGTACAATTGTTTAGTTTTTGATTCTGGGGGGTGACGGTGGAGGCTCGAGAAAGTATATCAACTCTGCCTTACTCCTTGGACTATCTGACGTAGTCTTTAGCTCTTGAAGGAATTGCCTTTCGAAGGTTGCCAGCCTTTTGCAGGGGTGTGGCACCCTGCTATTTATAGTGGTATGTATTTTGAGCCGAAAAGATGGCCTGTGGCCACGTGGCTAATCAGCATGTGGAGACCCACTCTTTGGCCGCCAGCTGTCAATTTATTGTGATTTTGTTGCAACAAATCTGGGTGGTTGAGACTTGGTCAGCCTGCCACGTGTCCTATCGCAGGATAGGAATCATTTTGAGCCGCATGAGTCTCTCAGTTTTCGACCATGTTGGGCCACATGAGACTCATGCGGCTTAAGTCTCAATCTTCCTTAGCCCACAAATAGCTTAAGGACTTTTAAGCCGCATAGATTCTATATTTAGGGCTGCATAAAGCTCATACGGCTTGGGTCACAGTCACCCTTGGCCGCATGAAGTTCGGAGACTTTGGGGCCGTATATGTTTGAGCCGCATAAGGTTCATGCGGCTTGGGTAACACTACTTTTGGCCGCATGAAAGCGTATAAACCCTGCTTTTGGTGACGTCTTATGTCTTATCTTTTTGTTAGAGTGTCAGAGCTGTCATTTTTGTCAGTTTTGACAGAACTCGTCAGTTTTATCAGACGAACTGATCCACTTGGCCGCATATCTTTCTTCTGCGGCTCGAATCAGTCTGGTTGTCGACGGGCCGCACAAGGTGTTGAATCTGTCATGCGGCTCTCCTTTATACAGATTTGTTTGGCCTAAAGTACATATGTGTTAAATTGTGATCTGCATGAACCCCATATTTTCTATGCTTCTACAAGACCCCCTTCAAAGTTTTCAAATTGCAAATTTGAAATACTTTGAATAAGAAGCATGGAGATATGTCAAGCCGCAGGAAGATCTCGAGCCGCAAGAAAATCTTAAGCCGCGGAGAAATCTTGAGTCGCAGAGAGACCCCATCAGCCCGTCAGCTGTCACTGCTGTATTTAATTTTTTTTGATTCGGTTGTGGATCTCTTTTCGAGATAAAGTCGACTGTTACTAGGGATAAATTCCCCAAACGTCGATATTATCTTTAATGATCTCGAGAATTAAAGAGGCACTCTTCAAGATAAAGCTAACTTTTATTAGGGATAAAGTCCCCAAACATCGTCATTATCTTTAATGATCTCGAGAATCGAAGAGGCACTTTTCAGCAACTCTATAAATAGGGGTCATTCGAAGAGAGATTTTTCTCTTTCACCTTCTTCTCCTTCGACTTCATCATACTTTCTGCTGTGGCTTCGACTGGTGCGACGGCCAAAGGGAAGGGACTTGCTTCTCCATCGAGAGCGGCAGACTCTCCTTCCATTCATCCCGACGGGCAACTCTCCATCAAGAGTAAGGGTGATAGGAAGGCGACGACTGAAATTTTGAATGGCCATATCGCATATTTTATATGCGAGGCTGTCATATACTGCCTCTGTGCTTCAAGCCTGGTCGATGCATGCCCTATCTCATTTGGACCGCATGTGTTCTGTTTGATGGGGCCGCATGGGCTGAGCAGCATGAGCGTTGCTTATTCGAACATGAACCGCATAAGTGCCCCATGATTGATTCGCCTGAATACTTCATGAGTGAGCCGCATAAGTGCCTCATGACTGAGCCGCATAAGCGCTTTATGATTGGGCCGCATGAATACTGTATGACTGGGTCGCATAATTGCCTCATGACTGAGCCGATGAGTACTTTATGACTGGGCCGTATATGTATTTCATGACTGAGCCACATAAGTGCCTCATGACTGAGCTGCATGAGTACTTCATGACTGAGCCAGCCTCATAATTTTTGGCCGCATGAGTACTTCATGCCTGAGCTACAAAAAATGCATAAGTGCCTCATGACTGAGCCGTATGAGCACTTTTATGGCTGAGCCGGCCTTATGACTTTTGGCCACATGATTATTTCATGTCTGAGCTGTAAAAAATGCATAAGTGCCTCATGACTGAACCGCACGAGTTGCATAAACTGCATAAGTGCCTCATGATTGAGCCGTATGAGCACTCCATGACTGAACCGCCTAAGTGTCTCATGCCTGAGCCGCATGAGTTCTGTTAGGCCACATAGCTAAAAAAAAGGAGTCCTTTGTTTTTATATGACTATCTTCTTTCTTTGATTTTTATAGCATCCGTACCGAAGGCTGAAACCATTGTGAAGGAGGAGATGCTTCCCCTTTCATTAAAAAAGAGTCACCGTTTGTTAAAGAGGAGGTAATACTAAAAGTTGAGGTAAAAGAAGAACTGGCGTCCACCGTGGAGGGAATTACTCCCAAGATTGAGGCTGCTGTGAAGGGGAACCCAAGTCTGAGGGTAGCAGCACTGGGAGTTCTGACCCTCTTGCTCCCGCCGAAGACCTTAATCAAATAGATCTTTCGTATACAAAATGGCTTAGAGAATGGTATATGCTTTAACGTAACTATGATCCTTGACTGTAGGGATCCATAGGATGCCATGTAATTACTGTTTCCAGGAATATGACAAATAAGCGTTCGTATTTGTCTTTGTGTTTCTATCTGTCTTTAGCTGTAGTTCATGTTTTGCTTCTTTTGGATACCAGTATAATCCTTTACTGAAGGTATAGTCCTATGAATGTAATTGATTTTGAATAAACATAATACATTCACTCTATTCTTTATTTGTGGTATTTTGTAGTGCTTGTACTAGAGGGCCTAATACAGCATTTGTGTTTGATAAAGGATATCCTACTTGGATTTTTTGTGGACCTATTGCCCTTTTGTGCATCTGGAAATGCGAGCAAATAGGTTTGAATGATATTTTGTTGACCTACTACTCTTTGGTACACCGATGGTGCGAGTAATAGATTAGGATAACTTTTATGGACTTATTACCCTTTTTGTGTACTGGCAATGCGAGTACTGATAATAAGTGGAGAGAAAACAAACATATTTACTCAGAGGTAATGAGGACGTAGTAAATATGGGTCTAAAGTAGAGCCTTCCTACTCATAGGTAATGAGGACGTGGTAGGAGTAGGCCTAATGGGGATACACAGAACAACTCAGAGGTGCTATCAACGTGGAAGTTCTATGTATTGGGTGATTTATTTGTGATGGACGGGAAAACAACTCAGAGGTAATATGGACGCGGTTGTTTTTCCCGTTGGGGAATTTTGTGGACCTATTACTCTTTTTGTGCACCGATGGTGCGAGTAATAGATTAGGATAAGTTTTATGGACGTATTACCCTTCTGCGCACTGGTGGTGCGGGTAATAGATTTTGAGACAAACTTCGGTGGAAAAATATATTTAGTGTGGAAGTTCATAGATATGACCAGGAGATGAGATATGAATCCATTCGGAGCAGTTAGAGAGTAAGTTCAATGGTACCTGAGGGTACATAAGCCAACAATCTGGGAGATTTGAGGTCAAAGTTTAAGTTCAGCGATAACAGAGGGTACATAACTCACAATCTAGGAGATAGTTGGAAGATGTTGTTTAGACATAATAGTTCTTGAAGAACTTGTCGTTGATAGGCATCATGAGGAAGTCTCCATTTTGTTTTGCGAGGCGGTATGCGCAGTTGGAGAATACGGTCTCGATGATGAACGGACCCTACCATTTAGGCTGAAATTTGTTGGGGTCTTGTGAGTCATGACCATTGGTCTGCGAATGGCCAAGACGAGATCGCCGACTTGGAATATTCTCTGTTTGACTTTTTTGTTGAAAGCCTGAGAGATGTGTGCTTCGTAGAGCTCTATGCTTTGTAGAGCTTATAAACGCTTCTCATCTAACGCTTCCAACTCTTGTAGCCATCGGCGATAGTTATCGTTCGACGTTAACCGGTAAGTAAGGGCCACTCGAAGTGAAGGGATCTGAGTCTCTAATGGGAGAACTGCCTCGCTCCCGTAAACCAAGAAGGTATATTTTCCATAACCATCCGAATCATACTACGATACGCACATAAGCACTCGCCAAGCTTTTCGTTCCAGTCACGTTTGTTTGAAGATACGAACATCTTGAGGAGTTTGATTATGGTTTTGTTGAAAGCTTCAGCCAGACCATTAGCCGATAGGTTATTTGCTGTCGAGGCCATATTCTGAATTCGATTCTTGTCACAAAATCGATAGAAAGCGTGGCTTGCGAACTACGGACCATTGTCATGAATAATTCTCTGGGGCAGTCCAAAATGGTAGATGACGTGATGTTTTATGAAGCTAATCACATTCGATGTCTTCACCTCTACAAGTGCAACAGCTTCCGTCCATTTGGAGAAGTAATCGATGATTGCAAGTATGAACCGATGCCTCTAGACGACGGTGGGGTGATTGGCCCAATGATGTCCATTTTCTATGTTTCAAAGGGCCAAGAGTCCACTGTCGGGTGCAAGAATTCGGATGGCAGATGTATGAAATCTTCATGGATTTGGCAAGCCTTACACTTTTTTGCATAATCAACTGCATCTGCTACCATTGTGGGCCAGTAATAGCCCATCCGGCGGAGACGATCCTGCAATTTTGGGCCAGGTTGGTGAGCCCCGCAAGCACCATCTGTTTGCCATTGATTATAAAAGAACAGAATAGTTTTATGGGAGGACTGGACTTTTACTTCACAACATAAACTCGTTCGTACAAAGAAAGCCTAGGGATGAAAACCTAGGTACAGCAATCTAAGTACAATTGTTTAATTTTTCTGGGGGTGACGGTAGAGGCTCGGGAGAGTGTTATCAACTCTGCCTTACTCCTTGGACGATCGGACGTAGCCTTGGCTCTGATGAAGAAATGCTCTCGGGATGTGTGGAGAGATTCTTCTGTGTGCCGTTGCTATCTTTTTTATGCTTGCCGCTGTGTCTCCTTGCAAGGGAATGGCACCTTGCTATTTAGAGGAGTAGGGTGTGATAAGTAGGGTTTGCAATGATTGCTCCTTAAAAAGTGGGTGGTTAGGGATTGGTTACGATTTGCCTTGATATTGTTTGTTAGAAATTAATCTGAGCCGTCAATATTGATTGTAACAAATCTGGGCAGTTAATGTTGATTGCACCAAATCTGCATGGGCAGTTAATGTTGATTGTAACAAATCTGCATCGTGATGATTTGTTGATATCAGCAAATCCGAGTAAATAAATCTTGGTCAATCTCCTGCCACGTATCCCAACCGCTTGTTATGTTGATTGCCATAAATCTGGATTGTTAGGATTTGATCAACTCCTGCCACGTGTCCCAACTGCTGCGAGCCGCATGGAGGACTGTCATCGTTGAGCCGTATAGGTGTGGCCTTTAACCGAGCCGCATGAAAGTCCTTACAACTGAGCCGCATGAAGGTGGCAACCGCATGAGTGTGGCAGCCGCATGATGGTGGCAGCCGCATGGAGATGGAAGCCACATGAAGTTGGCAGCCGCATGAGGATGGCAGCCGCATGGGGGTGGCAGCTGCATGGAGATGGCAGCCACATGAAGGTGGCAGCCGCATGGGGGTGGCAGTTGCATGGAGATAGAAGCCACATGAAGGTGGCAGCCGCATGAGGGTAGCAGCCACATAAAGGTGGCAGCCGCATAGGAGTGGCAGCCGTATGGAGATGGCAGCCGCATGGAGGTGGCAGCCGCATGAAGGTGACAGCCGCATGAGAATGGCAGCCGCATGAGGATGGCGGTCGCATTAAAGTAGGTAACCGCATGGTGAGCTTCGGAATTGGTGGATCGTGCCAGCTATAAAGATTTCTTTCGTTTTCCTAGGAGCGCGCCATTATGTCAGAGTCATCATTGCAGCTTTATGTCAGAGCTGTCAATTCACCTTTATGTCAGAGCTGCCGTGTTACGTCAGAGCATTAAATGAGGCCGCTGCTCGATGGCCAGCTGTAGAGGCGAACCGCCTAGGACCACGTGGCTTTCACCCGAGCCGCATGAAGCTATTGGGGATTTCTGAGCCGCATGAAGCTCTGAAGGACTTTTGAGCCGCATGAAGCTCTAGAGGACTCTTGAGCCACATGAAGCTCTAAGAGATTCTTTGGACCGCATGAGACTTCCTCTGTTTTGAGCTGCATGGACTTTTCTGTTCTTTTCCATGCTTCTACAAGACCCCCTTCAAAGTTTTCAATTTGTAAAATTGAAATACTTTGAATAAGAAGCATGGCTATGTCCACCTAAGCTCTTCTGGCCGTATAAAATGTTCTGGCCGCATGGACTTCCTAGCTGCATGGACTTCCTGGCAGCATGGACTGCCTGGCCGCATGGTCTTCCGAACCGCATGGACTATTCGGACCGCATGAACTTCCTAGCCGCATGGACTTCTTAGCCGCATAGACTATTCTGAACGCATGTTGTCCTTTCTGCCACGTACGCGTCTCATTTAATGGCCCTTGATTTTTATTTGGATTTAAAGCCGCCTTTTGGGGTAGGATACCAAGGGTCAGTTTTAAATATTCAGATTTGCTTCGATGACCGAAGAGTCGATTTTGTTCTTTAGACGGCATAGGGATCGAAGCGTCCATCGGTTTATGAGCCCCCTGTCCGCCTATAAATAATAGTAACTTTTAGAGAGAAACTCTTTACTTTCTTCTTTTATTTGAACCTCTCTTGCCCTAGCTGCCGTCTTCTTCCTCTTTGCTCATCAATGGCTCCCAAGACTTCTAAGGCTCCCTCTACTGCGGCGAAGGGCAAAAGAGCGGCCTCTTCGTCGACTGCGGCGCCCTCGGTTCATCTCGACGTTCACCCCACCATTGAGGGTAAGGATATTTGGGAGAAGTTATATGAACTCGAAATCCTAACCGTCAGGGCTACGTCGCATGTTTTTTATGCGCGAGCCTTCTTCGTCTTCATTGAACTGTTCAAGTTCATTGGGATGAATCCTCATAACGTGCTGTATGTGCCGCATGCGCATCTCATGCCCGAGCCACATGGGGGTATCCTTCATGTTCGAGCCGCATGAGGGTCATTCTGTGGCCGCATAAGCACTTCGTAGAACTAGGCCGCATGAAATTCTAACAGACAGGACCGCATAAGCTCCCTCGAACTGTGCCGCATGAGGCCCCATCAAATCAGAACCGTATAAGCTCACGCTAAACAGAATCGCATAAGCTTACGCTAATCAGTGCCGCATAAGCTCATGTTAAAAAAAGAGCCGTATATGCTCTTTTAAACAGAACCGCATAAGCTCACGCTGAACAGAGCGGCATAAGCTTTAGGCTAGTCAGTGCCGCATAAGTTCATGTTCAAACAGAGCCGCATAAGCTCTTTTAAACAGAATCGCATAAGCTCGTGTTTACACAAAGCCGTATAAGCTCATCTGAAATGGGCCGCATGGGACCCCCACCAAATCAGAGCCGCATAAGCTCATGTGGACTAGGTCGCATAAGCCTAGAAATACTAAGTGGCTTTGTTTAGCCATCTTTTAACTTGTTTCTTTTGTCTTTCTCCAGTGAATCTGCCAGTCAATCCAGCGGAAGAACCCCTGGTGGGTTCGGCCCAATCTGCTGTGGGTGTGCGGTTCGACCAGTTATTCCAATATATGGCAAATCAACTTCCTACATACGAGCCTATGGAGAGGCTGAATGCTATCAGAAACCAGCCCTTCTACTTTCTCTGTGCTATGATGAACTCGGGGCAATTGGAGAGGAAATACCTAAAGCCGGCATTCCTCGTTGGGGATGCCTTGACTGTAAAGAGCCCCCGAGTGCTGGATATATCCGAGAGTTGGGACTTTACTCTTGACGGAATGGCGATCCATATCCCTCCGATGGAGCGTCATTTTCCTCTGTCATGGTTCAGCATGTTACCGATGGACAGAAAGATGGTGGACTCCTTGACTCCAAGCAGGTCGGGGATGATTGTGGGTAACATCCATTATAACAGGAATTTGGGGTCAGCGTATGCGGGAAGGGAACCGGTCAGTCGGTACATAATGTGACTGGCTCCGGGTACCTTCATAAACGTATCGGGTCCCAATTTCACGTTCTCTCAAGCTGACACCTTCTTGAACCAGCTTGCTCGGAAGGGGTCCTATCCCGGCGGCCGGTTGGCACTGCTGAACTGGATAAACCCCATCCCTGCGTGGGCCAACTTGACCACGTGGATTCTACGAAAGTATGAGACTCCCCTGCATGAGATCGGCTCTACCACGCCATTCGGGGCACCTGTCATGGTCTACCCATAAATAAGCCTTTGTTCATGGCTCTCCTGGAGATGTACAACCGGCGGACGAGAACCTTCTTCACGCCTGGAGGGGAGCTGGGACTCGCTCTCCACGAGATGTACGTCATTTCCAAGCTGCCCTGGGGGGATGAAGTCTTTGAAGTGTACACCCCTATGAACGAAGAGTTCGAAGATTTGGATAGGCAGTTCCCGGGCTTTGTTGCTGTATACCGGTAATTGTTATGTCACCACAGTACCTGTCACCAAGCGTCCATCAAGAAGGATGGTAGCTCGGAAGGGAGCATTCCTCATACCACGTCCTGGGTCTCATACCTTTTTACACTAGGCACCTCAGGCCGGGTTTCTTTTCGAGATCCTCAAACCTAAGAGGAGGTACAAAAACTGGCATCGACTGCCAAGAGATCGAGGGCCGCGGGCGACACATTTGGGAGTCAAACTGACTCCTTTAGTTATTTTTATCATGGTACTCAGCGGCTGTCAGAGAAGGCACTCCTGGCAGGATTTCTGATGGTGTGGCTACGGAATTGCGTGGTCTCAGGAGGGGCAGGTTCCATTAAGAGGATCAGCCGCTACTTTATCCTCCCTGCCGTAAAGCTGGTCTTTGGAGCCAGAGTGGCCCTTCTTCCGGCCATGGTGTGCAGCATACACCATGGCCTTCGTGCCTTCTCATCCAAGGTCATCGCCCATGATACGGCGATGGATTTTGAGCACATAGAGCTGCCTTACCATTATCTGATGGGGTGGCTGTTGATGCACTGTCGGTCTTTGATGAGGCCTGGAGCAGAAGACGGTGTTACGGCTGATGATGCTTTCATTTTCCAATACCACCATCAGTCCTGGGAGTGCAATACTATGCCAGCCTGTCGGTGGGCGCTGGCAAGAGTGGACGGATACGACTTTTGTGTCTGTTCCTCGTTTTACCAATGAAGAAGTGAGGGGCGTACATATTGATGGTACCGGACCTCCTCACCTCTTGCCTGAGAAGATTCTCCTTTGGTTGCGTAATATCCGTCCAACGCACCTAGTATACCGTAATCGCAACAATATCTACCTGGAGCCCTACTTGTCCATTAGGTTCTCCCGCCAGTTCGGGTATAGCCAGCTATTCTTTGATAGTCCCAGCTCTTTCCTGGGCTTTGAAGGTAGACGGTATCAGGACATGGCATTATTATGACGCGGTTCATACCCGAACCAGCTTTTCGGTTCCTGATGCTGAGGCGCCAGGGGAGATTTTGTATATGGCGGCCCTATACCATGTTACGGAGAGCAAGCCTCCAATTAATTTTGACCTGAATACCAGCTTCATTGTGGGTACTGGCTTGACGGAGAAGCCCAAGGGGTCTAAGATAAGGAAGAAGAGGGCAAACACGGTTCTTGTGCCTGACTCGGAGTCCACCAATACGGACGAAGAGGATGATGAGCATGATGCTGATAACTCTCTCCCTCCTGTGGAAGAGGTGGTGGCAGATCAGCCGTCTGTTATGCCAGATGAGGTGATGGCAGATCAGCTGCCTGTTGCGCCCGGCCTTTCATGTAAGCGAGGCAGGCGTGAGTCTATTGGCAGTATAACCTTCTCCGTGAAGCGGGCTGCGGTAAGACGTCACGGGCTGCTCATTAAGGAGAGAGGTGAAGGTGATGACGTCATTTCGGAGGTGAATTGAATTGCGACCATCTCCTTCTTTAGCTCTTTCTCTTCCTGAACTATGATCTGATCATTTTTCTCTTCTCTGTAGGGGTCAGAAGAGTCGGACTCTCAAAAATCGACCGATGTTTCTGAAGTCAATCTGGCCCTGACCACTTTGTTTAGTAACATGTGTGTCGAGATTATTTCTGCCGGGGTTCTCTCGGCGACGGCTGAGGGATCTCACGTTGCTAAGGTCTCGACCCAAGGCGACAGGGGGCTCCGCTGAACCCATCCCCGTGACTGCTAAATTTCAGCAGGGTGACGCTAATCCAGTCGTATCTCCTTCCGGGGCGGCTGGGCCAGAGGAACTAGCTAAATTCGTCTTGGAGGTCGCTGGTGAGGGGACTACGGCGGCTATGAGCGAACCTCAGCCTCCACAACCCTTCCTTGGTAAGATAAGCCAAATCTTGACTAGTGAGGAGGCTCATTTGCTCTATCATCACATCCTTCGGGTTAGGCTGATTGATGGTTGCTCTGGACATACAGGTCCTGCCTCTTCACTGCCAATGACGGACATTGTCAGGGTAGGCTCTGCCAGTGGAGATCTGGTGGAAGGGAGTGTGCCCCCTCCCCTTTCGACTTGTATTGAGGGGCCTCCCGCTGGATCGAGTTTGGGTGATCAGATGGCGGCACAGCCGGGACAGGGAGCAATGGTCCCTGCGTCCTCCTCTGCTCATGTGGCTTCATGGGTCGAACTTTTCGCCTGTCGAGTATCCAGGTTCTTTGGGCCGCGGAGGAGGAGTTAGCTGCTATCCACGCGTCTTTTCGCTCAGAATTTGTTTCCCTGGTAGCAGAGGTGGCAAGTTCTGGCACATCTCTTTCGGCACTGCCAGCTACACTTCCTTTGGCGCCGTCCTCTATGGAAGTTCTGGATAAAGCGCCACAGGATGTGGTTGACAGTTTCTACAGCCTACCTGAAGAGAGGGGTCGAAGCTGCTGTGGAGCAGGGGACCCCCTTTGCCTTGGCCCGATAATGCGCCCGTGGCCAAATTGAAATTCTTAAAACCCTTCCTGGTGGGGCAGGGATAGTTGTGCTTCTAGAGCCCAAATTGTTAGAGGCTGATCAGCTCGTGGCTCAGTTTTAAGTGCTGCGGCAAGCTAATCTGTCTGCAGCCATAGATCAAGAGCGTGACTTCCTCACTACTGTACTGGAGAAGGTAAGGGCTGCACGAGATGCATCTAAGCCGGTTATAATGAAGGACCTTGGTGACCTATCTCTCCAGTATGACCAGCTAAGCCGCAGGAGCGAGGATTACATGGCTCGCGAAGCGGCCGCCTCTCACAGAGTAATTGATACAAGGGAGCAGATCCTCGAACTCCAGAGGAAGCTGGCTTTCTTAGAATCTGAGCTCGAAGCTTTCCGTGCGGATAAAGAGCTAATTATTCAGGAGGCCGACAAGGTCACTCGAGCTTCTGCTGGCCTGGAGCGTGCTTTGAAGAATATTGAGGATGAATGGCGGGCTCATGTGCATCTGGAGGATACGGAGCGGCTGACTCAGGAGGCCGAGAGCCGAGCCAAGCAGCGGTTTGAGCGGTCGACTGCCTTGCTGAGGGATCGTCTCATGGAATTATGTATCGCCGAACCATAGTCGGCCTTTTCCTTCTTTTGTTTGTTTTCTTTTCCTTTTTTGAGAGGGACGTGGTCCCAGAACAGGTTGTACTTTTGACTTTCAAATAAAAGAGTATATTTTATTTTACCCTTCATTTGTATTGCTTTTTGCGTTTGTGGTGTTGTAGTATTTGCCCCACTGGGGGACTGTTTGTGGACTTGTTACCCTTGGTATACCTTGGTTTTAGGTACGGATAACAAGTTTGATGGGGATACTTGGAACAATTCCACAGTAAGGTGGCCATGGACGTTCCTGGTATCGGAAGAAAGAATGCCATGGAGCAGCTGGGCTCCCGGGGCACGATAAGAAATGAGGGACATGTACTAGAAAACTTAGTACAGCATTTGTGGTCAATAGAGGACATTTGTGGGCCTATTATCCTTGGCGTACTCCGGTTTTGGGTACAGATAATAGGTCGAGAGAAAACCTACATACTTACTCAGAGGTAATGAGGACGTGGTAAATATGAGGGTTTCTTCAATGGAGCTTTCCTACTCAGAGGTAATGAAGACGTGGCAGGAGTGGGCTCCATGAAGGGTACATAGAACAACTCAGAGGTAACGAGGACATGGAAGTTCTACGTGAGGGGTGGTTTGTTTTTGATGGAAGTGAAAACAACTCAGAGGTAACATCGACGTGGTTGTTTCAGAAAATTTGTGGATCTGTTACCCTTTTTATGCACTGAAAGTGCGGGTATTAGATCATGAGGAGGGAGCTCTTTTAGGAAGAAAGTTCAGTGGTATGATCATACATGACTTACTACCTAGAAGATGTGATATAGATTCATCTGGAGTGACCAGAGTATAAGTTCAGCGGTACCTGCGGGTATATAACTCAACAATCTGGGAGATCTGGAGTCAGAGTGTAAGTTCAGCGGTACCAAAGGGTACATAACTAACAATCCGGGAGGATGTCATTTTAGACATAATACTTCTTCAGGAATTTGCCGTTGATAGGCAATATGAGCAAGTCTTCGTTTTGTTTTACGAGGCGGTAAGCACCATTGGAGAATACAGCTTCGATGACAAATGGGCCTTCCCACTTTGGCTGAAATTTGTCGGCAGTTTTATAAGTCATAACCATCGGCCTCCGAACTGCCAGAACGAGATCAACCACTTGGAATGTTCTGATTTTAACTTTCTTGTTGAAGGCTCCCGAGATTCGTGCTTGGTACAGCTCGATTCGTTGTTGAGCTAACATGCGCTTCTCATCTAGGGCCTCCAACTCTTGTAACCGGCGATGGTGATTATCATCCGTTGTCAGTCGATAGGTAAGGGCGACATGAAGCGAAGGGATTTGAGTCTCCAGTGGGAGAACCGCCTCACTCCCATACACCAGAGAGAATGGTGTGTTCCTAGTGGTCGTCCGGACTGTAGTACGGTATGCCCATAAGCATTCGCCAAGCTTCTCATTCCAGTCGCGTTTGTTGGAAGACACAAACTTCTTGAGCAGCTTGATTATAGTTTTATTGAATGCTTCTGCCAACCCATTCGCTGTCGGATTGTACGACGTTGAAGCAAGATTCTGGATTCAGTGTTTGTCGCAGAATCGATAGAAGGCGTGGCTTGCGAACTGCGGACCGTTGTCGTAGATGATCCTTCGGGGCAGTCTAAAGCGATAGATGACGTGATGCTTGCGGAAGCTGATCATGTTTGAAGTCTTCACTTCTGCCAGCGGAATAGCCTCCACCCATTTGGAGAAGTAATCTGTGATTGCGAGTATGAAGTGATGTCCTCGGGATGAAGGCGGAGTGATCGGACCAATGATGTCCATTCCCCATGCTTCGAATGGACAGGATGCCACCATCGGATGTAGAAACTCGGATGGCTGGTGGATGAAATCTGTGTGGACTTGATAGGCTTTGCACTTTCGTGCATAGTCTATTGCATCTGCAACCATCGTAGGCCAGTAATAGCCCATTCGACGAAGGCGGTCTTGCAATTTTGGGCCAGGCTGATGGGCCCCGCAGACACCGTCGTGAGCTTCGCATACAGCTTCCTTGGCTTCTGTATTTGACAGACACCGAAGCAGTAATCCATTATATGATCACCGATACAGCATTTTTGTCTCTGTATCGTAGAAGAATCTGAGGGAATATCTTCTGATAGAAGTGGCTTCTTTCGGATTCTCTTGCAGAATATCATAGACTACAAAGTCGATAAATGGTTGTCTCCAGTCTGGTGCTTCGTCGACTGCCAGAGCGGAGTAACTTTCAACACATTGAACATTATTCTTGGGACAGACCAATTCACGGCCTATTATGTCAACCAATTGATGAGCATAATTCGGCACTGCTAGGGAAACGGCCAGGCCTGCTAGGGCATCGGCCTCAATATTCTGGTGTCTGGAAACATGTTCTATGAAGAATCCTTCCAAGGACGAGATGACATCGATCGCTATTTGGTGATAAGGGGTCATATCTTCATGGTGAACCTCGTATGAACCCCAGATCTGATTGACGATTAACTGCGAATCGCCGTATGCTTCAAGATACTCTACCCCCAGCTCCTTTGTAAATCGGAGGCCAATGACTAAAGCGTTGTACTCGGCCATATTGTTTGAACAGGGCTCCGTGAGGGAGTAAGCCCGATTGATCACCAGCCCGGAGGGAGAAATCAGCACTACTCCGACTCCAGCGACAATGTTGCCCTTGGGCCCAGTTCTCGAAGCGCCGTCGAATAACATTCGCCAGATAGCATCATGGGAGACCGCATTTGAATTGGAGACCTAGTCTGGTATCTCTTCGTATATTCTGGTTGTCTCCGAGCCTGGATGGGCTGCCAAAAAGTCTGCCAGAGCTTGACCTTTAACAGCCTTCTGTGGGACGAAGATCATGTGATATGGAGACAATAATATCGCCCAGGTAGCAAGGCGAGAGCTGAGTGCCCCTGGTTTGGTCATGAGGACCCTGAGAGGGTTGACTCGTGATATCACGTGTATGGTTTGTCCCGTGACGTAGTGTCGCGTCTTCTGAATGGAGAATACTAGAGCAAGGCACTCCTTCTCTACGGCAGTATAGCTGTACTCTGGCCCCATCATCTTTCGACTGAGGTAGTATATAGCCTGCTCATAGCCTGCATCGTTATTTTGTGCTAGCAGAGCACCGAGAGAATGTTCCATCGCTCGCACATAGAGCAGGAATGGCCTTCCAGCAACCGGGGCTACCCGGACTGGAGGGTTCGACAGATATTCTTTGATGCTGTCGAAGGCGCGCTGGCATTCCTCATCCCATATGAATGAAACATCCTTCTTCATCAGGTGGGTGAATGGTTGACATCGCCCGGAGAGGTTAGAGATGAACCTCCTGATGTAAGCTAGCCTCCCTTGAAGGCCTCGGAGTTCACGAAGGTTTTTTGGGGGACCCATCTCCATGATTGCCTTCATTTTTTTGGGGTTTATGTGGATACCCTGGGAAGTAATGATGAAACCCAAGAACTTCCCGCTGGATACGCCCAAGAAGGATTTTGTGGGATTCATCTTCAAATTGTGCGCTTGCATCAGGTCGAACACTGTCTTTAGATCATGCAGATGATCTTCCTTAGAGCGGCTCTTAACGGCGATGTCGTCGACGTAGCATTCCACTGTCTTGCACAAGTGACCTCTAAAGATGACGATCATAGCTCTTTGATAGGTGGCGCCAGCATTCTTTAAACCGAAAGGCATGACTGTGTAGCAGTATGTGCCAATTGATGTTCAAAATGATGTATGTTTTTCGTCATCAAGGAACATCTTGATTTGGTTGTACCCCGAGAAACCATCCATAAATGATATACGCTCGAAGCCGCAAGTGTTGTCAATCATGATGTCTGTGATAGGTGTAGAAGCATAGAAAATATCAGAGTAATGGTCCATGCGGCTCTGGGAAGAAGCCTATGCGGCTCATACAGGAGCTGCCTTACGCGATTCAAAGAAGACTCTCAGTCTCATGCGGCTCGGGAGCGTATGCGGTTCAGCAGGAATATGCGGCCCGATCGACGCCACATCCCCCCTTGGGATCCTTCCCTACAGCTGGCCATTTGAGTAGTGGCCTCATTTAATGCCCTGACACGACTCGACGACCGTGACGGCTCTGACATAAAGCGTCATAATGGTTCTGCCATAATGACAGACTCTTCGGGAAAAGAAGAAAATCTCTGACCCGATCCGACAGAAGTCCTAGATTGCCACGTGGCACGTCTCATGCGGCTTAAATAAGAACAGCTTCATGCGGCTCACTAATAAGTCACCCTATATGGCCAGCAGAAATCAGCCATATGCGGCCCACCGAGAGCTCAGTCCCTGCGGCTCAATACAACGCTAGCTTATGCGGCTCGTAGAGATTATGCATATGCGACTCATTGAGAGTTCATCCCCTGCGGCTCAATAAGGCGTTGTCCTATGCGGCTCATGAAGATTACCTCCCTGCGGTTCAAGTCTTGCCTATCCTATGCGGCTCTGGCAGGCCCCACAATTAAAACACGTGGCATCGGATCAATCAAGGATTTAATCAAATCTTAACAAATATTTGACATCATCATCATAATTACCGAGATTAAGGCGTATCATTTATCATAAAGCCAATAGGATACGTGGCGAGCAATCGGACATTGGTATAATCCATCATGAAGATTTAAAGCAGTTAACATTAATTGCTCACAAAATTCGGTGCTATCCGCATTAATGGCCTAGATTCATTGTAATCAGGATCAAGGGTTTAGATAGATTGAAGGAGCGCCGACATTCCAAACAAATGATCATTAGCAAACCCTAATGATCATACCCCACTCTTATAAATAGCCAGCATCATTTCTTTGCAAGACCCCCGGCAACAAAAGAATAAAAATATACAGAGTCAGAGAGAGAATACACAGAGAGAGAGAGAGAAGCCAGGAGAGCAACAGAGGAGCAAAAAGAGCACTTCTTCGTCAATGCCAACAATCTTTTCACAAGGAGCCAAGGCTACAAACCGATCGTCCAAGGAGTAAGGCAGGGCTGCCGACGCCTTCCCGAGCCTCTATCGTCATCCCCCAGAATCTAAAATAAACAATTGTACTTAGATTGCTGTACCTAGGTTTTTGTCCCTAGGCTTTCTTTGTACAAGCGAGTTTGTATTGTGAGTTTAAGTTCAGTCCTCCGATAATTGTTCTGTACTTTTACAATCAATGGCAAACAATAGGAAGGGGGAACTCATCCTTAGAACACGCCTCATTCAGGTTCCGAAAGTTGATGCAGATTCGGATCTTCCCGTTCTTTTTGAGGACTGGTACTATATTGGCTACCCAGTCTGGATGTTGTTCCTCGCGGATGAAGCTGCTAGCTATCAGTTTGTTGACCTCAGCTTCAATGGCATTCATGATGTCGGAATGGAGCCGCTGTTGCTGTTGCTTGACCGATTTTGCGTCCGGACGAATGTTGAGTTTGTGAAGTGCAACTTCGAGGTTCAGTCCTGGCATATCTTCGTAGCTCCAGATGAACACGTCGATATATTCTCTGACGAGTTGCAGTAGCGATTCCCGCTCTTCGTCTGTCAGATTCTTGCTGACGAAGATGGGCTTTGGAGAGGACTCATCACCGAGATCAACTTGCACAACCTTATCTTCGGTGGGAGGCTCTCTTTGTTCGAACCGCTTCTCCCATTGCGCATCTAGCTGTTGTGCCCACGGCTCTAACTCAAGAAGTTCAGGAATGTCTTCATCTTCTTCGTAGGCGTCGACAAATGCCATATTAACGGACCAGACTTGCCTGAGCATGTCCCCAATGCTGACGTCTGAATCAGAAGTGGGTGACCCAGACGAATGAGAGTGCCATTCACACCCCTCATCTGAGCTCTCAGGGGTCGTTGCAGGTGTAACATAACCTAGCCCACATCTGGTCTTGTTGTAGTAATCCTGTGGTTTTCCAGCCGGGATCGACAATTGTAAGGGTAATAGCCGTCCAGTGCCGTAGTTCAAGCCTGGCGTAGTTTCCAAATCATACCCCTATTTTTTCATGAGGTACTTGGATCGGGAACTATACAGATAAAGGGGCAGTCTCCCGGTGTCGGGTTTGAGATCAACTTCTTCTATCCTGAAGGGTTGTTGATCATTCTTCCGGCCGAAGATGATTGGATGATCCACTCCCTCGACTATGTGGTAAGCGTCTTCCATTGGAGTAAGTTGGTTTGCGATATAGACCTTTGTCACATGTGTGTGTAGGTGGGTGCCTATACCGTGTTCTATAGCATACATTGTATAAAGCTTATTAAGCTCGAGGAAGTTCAAAGATAGCCCTTATTTGATGAAGTAAGGTATCTTTTCCAGTGGGATTACATCATCTGCGGATGGAACATCAGTGTGAGCAGCCACATACATGGCCAGCTCTGACTCTTCTTCAGCCACCCCATGTGTCACTGAAAACTGAGAGGATGACTTGGGCAGCTTAATCATCAGGGGCTCCATAGGTAGAGCAGAACATGGAGTCGTTGGCGTACTAGCGACCCCCAGTTTGGTGCTCGGGGCTGGGCGGGGAGTTGTGGGCTGGCTAGCAGTCCCCGGTTTAGCGTTCGACTGCCGATTCATTCTGGGAAGGCGAATCGTCATCGGCTTGATGGAGGGATTGAGCTCCTCTGTTTGTTGCTGGCTAGCTCTAGGCAGCCTGATTATTAGTGGCTCTGTCGTGGGTCTTGGCGCTTGGCCAGACCTTGGCAGTTGGATTATCATCTGTCCCTCTTGTGCAGAGAGGCTGATTGCATCTTTACGCAGAGTGGCTGTAAGTGGTGCAGTTCTGCCAGGCTTGTGGGCTTGAAGGTGGATTGGCAGAGGTTCTTTCGTTCTAATTGCCGCCTCAGTTTGAGCTTGAGTATCTCCTTCGACAAGGTGCCTTTTCGACTTCTCGTACAAGCATGAGTCGGAGTAGTAGGATTCGACCCCTTTAAAGGGATCAATATCAACAAATTTTGTCCTCACGAAGCCATGCTTGTCGACGTACTGGAAGCACTGTTGTAGTGTGGAAGGCACGATCATGTAATCGTGTATCCAAGGATGCCCCAGGAGAAGATTGTAGGACGTATCCGCATCTATGACATAACATGTCACTTCTGATTGAAGATCGCCGATTTGGCATTTCAGACGAATCTTCCCGATCGGATAGCTTCTGCCTGAATTGAAACCGCTAATGGCAGTACTTGTCGACGTCAGGCGATGCATTGGGATGCACAGATGGTGTAGCAGGCTCTTCGGGATGATACTTATGGAAGAACCGGGGTTAATATTCATCCGATCCACCTTGATATCGCCAATGTACCCGGTATAATACAGAGGGCGATCGTGCAGGTTGGTCTTGATAAGCATATCCTGTGGAGTGAAGACAATATTGGGCATTACGCCTGTACAAGCGCTGTCCTGGAGATCTGCAGGCGATCTCTCCCCAGTAAGATTGGACTGAGCCAGATATGCGTCGGCATTCTGGAGTGCCTCGCTTAGTATGATGCGAACATCTTTGGAGAGTCTCTGGAGCTCGTATAGCGACAATTTGGCCGGTATGTTGGCCAATTGTGACAAGATGTCAAAGTTGTAGGGCCTCTCCAACCCATGATGAGTCTCTCTTCAGAGCGGTTTGTCAAAGCGAGTCTCCTTCGGCCTAGGCTTGTCGGTCGTCGGAGGTTGAGAA
Organism: Iris pallida; assembly: GCA_029216955.1. NCBI lineage: Eukaryota > Viridiplantae > Streptophyta > Magnoliopsida > Asparagales > Iridaceae > Iris > Iris pallida. The sequence goes on along the minus strand of JANAVB010031658.1, from coordinate 78,576 downwards.
GGTCCTGGAGCATCAGTAGTAGCCGGTTGATGATCTTCAGCAGAGTTACCCGGTGTAGGTTGGGATTGTGCACCTGACCGGGTGACGACAGCCGTAGCTTCTTCGACCTCTGCCGAGATTATACGACATGATTTGACTTTCCTACTCTTTTTCTTACTGTTAGAGGGTGGTACGGACTGAGTCACTTCAGGTACCAGGTCCGGATGGACCCACATGACCTTTCCTCATGATGTGATAAGGGGTACTAGACCAACAGCCTGGTCTCGAGGAGGTGGAAGGTTAGCGACCTCCATCTTTGCTCTAGGGATGGGTACTACTCCATCTTGAGTCTTTGTCAGAGTGAAGCTGCCGAACTGTACTACACCATGTTGGCTGCCACGGTCACCTCTTCAAAATCAATGGCCAGGGCCTTAGAATCGATGAGGTGCTGGATGTATCGCTTTAGTTGGAAGCAGTCTTGCGTAGCATGGTAGACGTAGAGGTGGTATTGGCAGTACTTAGGGCTCTCCATCTCTGCAGGATGAGGTTCACGTCTTGGAGGAGGGAGCTGAGTTCGATCTTCTTTATGAGCATGTCAAGGATGGACTTGACCTGGTTGTCTTCGAAAAAGTAAGTCATCTGCGGCCACTGCTTCTCTGCCGGCTTCGGTTCAGTCTTCTGGGTTGTGTCGGCCACCATAGCCTGTTTGCCCTTGTTGTCTCGGTTGGTGGAGAAAGTACCGCCGTTGTTGTTGTTTGCATTAGGGCGTTTTTTCTTCTCCTCTTCCTTCGAGATATGTAATCCCAGTTGGCGAGCTTTCTTCAGTTTGTCTTCTGCGCTAGTGGCGCTGATGATAAAAGTTTTCCAGTCCTTGAATTGACTCTCGCCCATCCAAAGGCTGATTGTGGGGAGCAGCCTCTTTTGGCAAATTTCAATCAAGGAAGAGTCCGGATTACCGGAGGGTAACTTCATCGCGGTTTGGCAAAATCACTCAATATAGTTTCTTGTCAGCTCTTTCTCTCCTTGGACAACGTCCATGAGTGTTTACATCATCACGTCTTGTCCTACTTCGTAGAACCTCTCCAAGGACATACGTTTGAAGCCGGCAAAGAAATGGATGCAGTTGTCTGGCAAGTTGCGGTACCAATCGAAGTCGACCCCTTCCAATGCCCCGATGAATAATCACGTAAGGATGGCGTCGTCATGGGGCAGATGGTCGGTTGTAACCTCGAAGTAAGTGATGTACCGGCTTGCAGAGGTCTTGCCATCATAGGGAATGATGTTGAATGGCTTATATCTTGGTGGGAAGGGAACATCTTTCCATGCAGCAGGATACGGTTGTCGTATTCTGAGGTCCTGAAAGGTTTCTCGAGCGTAAAACATGGCCCGAAGCTCCTGGACCTCTCTTCTTGCCTCCCTGGCCTCGTCTGCAGAGGTGGGAGCCGATATTTTAGGAGGATTATCACCCGGGTTTGGTGCAGCTGAGTTTGAGTCCGCATTGACCGCGGGACCCAAGTTTGTTTGGCCAGGCGTCCTTCCTTGCAGAGTTGGAAGGGCCGCTTTGATCTCGTCTACGGACTTGACCAAGGTATGCAGTATGGCCTCTAGAGTGTCGATGCGTTGGCGATCACTGGATCCATTTTGGTTGCTGTCCGTCATGAACACCGTCCTCACATGAGGAGAGATGGAAGGGATGGTGGAGGCCGTGCCTTCTGAGTCATACCCTTATACAGAGAAGTCGTCAGGGTATATGGGAATGTTCTCCTCTGGTTCGGACTCAGAAGGAGTAGTACCCCCAGCTTCAGAGCTTGCCTCTTCTTGAGAGTTGTGGACGTCCTCGAGGATGTCGAAACCTGCTGCATCTGTTGGAGAAACCGCTTCCCCTGGATTATTTTCTTGGAACACCAGATTGTAGTGGATGTTTGGAGGACTGCTACCTCCGGCTCCAGCGTCTCCCAGAGATGTGGACGACGAATCTCCAAGTGTGGCAGATTTCGTCTTTGAGCGGGTACCTTGGTAAACTCCTCCGGTAACGTGGTAGACAACTGCTTAGAAGAGAGTTTCTTGATTATGCTGGTTGAGATTTTTGGACCAGAGACGTTTGTCTTCTTCCCTCTCCCGCCGCCAGGGATCGTCAGAGCAGAATTGCAGGAGGCAATGAGAAGTGCCTCATCTTTTGAGCTTGGGTGTTGCAGTCGTTAGAAGACGGATCGCCGCTCCTCTTGTGTGGCCGCCTTGCTGCATCAACAGTTGACAATGACATGAGTGCAGTGATGTCCATGAAAGGATTCTCTGCACACTAAGTTTTCGTCTCTTTCCTTACGTTTGTGAAGAATCACGTTGCGCAAGTCACTCGCTTTGTGGGCCCGGGAGTCCTGAGCACATGAATGTGTTGGCATCTTGTATGCTCCCTGATGTGGGGGGTAGTACGAGTACTTGCCCCTGATCATTGTTGGAAGATTCTTGATAACTATCCCGTTCGTTAGACGTCGGGGGCTGGACACGGATAGTTTTATATAACTTTCCACCAGGGGCCCGCGTAATAGTCAGCGGAACGCCCTGATAGTCAGAAGTTGGGGCAGTTGACTGAGCTCGACGAGCCGGCGCTGTCCTAGACTTTTTCCTTCTAATACCCAGGAGTGCATAGTAGGAAGAGTCCAAGTGGTACGTCATAGAGTTTGGCACAACCTCCTGAGAGGCTCTAAGGTCAGGACCGCATGAGAGGTGGTCAAAGACTGACCGTGAGCTGCATGGAGTAGATGGTATACGACTGGGATTGGTGACCGTACAGGCTGTCTACATGCGGCTGGCATGTGGAGCTGCATAAACCTTCTGTATGCGGCTAGAAGCGGTGGCCGCATAAGCAGTCTGCATGCGGCTGGCAGTCTTGGCCACATGAGCCTCCTTCATGCGGCTGGAAGTTTTGGCCGCATGAGCCTTCTGCATGCGGTTGGCTTCTGTGGCCGCATGAGTCTTCATGTGGCTGGCGCCCTCATGCGGATTCTTCTTGGACCGCACAGAGTTCCTCTTTGCCCCTGCAAGTCCAGCATCGTAGTGTTTTTCTCTGCCGGACTTGGGGACAGGAGAGTCCTCTATGGTCTGAAGTGGGACCGCATGAGAGTCTTCTCCGCCATTTTGGGTAGCAGGGAGCATTTCCTCCAGAGCTTTGGGAGGAGCAAATGATTTGGGCCTCCACTCCCTGCGAGTCTTCTTCGTGCGGGCTCGCTTTTGGACCGGGCCAGTGCTTCCGTCGGAGAGCATTTCTTTAAACGCCTGCTGGTCGAAACAGACGACCAGCATCTGTTGAGTGGAGCCAAGTTTGGCTGCGTCTGATTGCGTCACCAACTCCTCAGCCGTGGAGAAGTTAGTCCCCAGCAGAGTCGCCATCGTATTTGCCATTGATTATAAAAGAACAGAACAGTTTTATGGGAGGACTGGACTTTTACTTCACAACACAAACTCGCTCGTACAAAAAAAGACTAGGGATGAAAACATAGGTACAACAATCTAAGTACAATTGTTTAGTTTTTCTGGAGGATGACGGTAGAGGCTCGGGAGACTGCTATCAACTCTGCCTTACTCCTTGGACGATCGGACGTAGCCTTGGCTCTGATGAAGAAATGCTCTCCAGATGTGTGGGAAGATTCTTTTGTACGACCCCGCTATCTTTTTTGTGCGTGCCTTTGTATCTGCTTGTAAGGGAATGGCACATTGCTATTTATAGGAGTGGGGTGTGATAAGTAGGGTTTGCAATGATTGCTCCTTAAAAAGTGGGTGGTTAGGGATTGGTTACGATTTGCCTTGATCTTTTATTGTTGGAAATTAATCTGAGCCGTCAATATTGATTGTAACAAATCTGGGCAGTTAATGTTGATTGCACCAAATCTGCATGGACAGTTAATGTTGATTGCAACAAATCTGTATGGGCAGTTAATGTTGATTTCAATAAATCTGCATCATGATGATTTATTGATATCAGCAAATCCGAGTAAATAAATCTTGGTCAATCTCCTGCCACGTGTCCCAACTGCTTGTTATGTTGATTGCCATAAATCTGGATTATTGGGATTTGATCAACTCCTGCCACGTGTCCCAACTGCTGCGAGCCGCGTAGAGGACTGTCATCGTTGAGCCGCATGGGTGTAGCCTTTAACCGAGCCGCATGAAAGTCCTTACAACTGAGCCGTATGAAGGTGGTAACCATATGAGGGTGGCAGCCGCATGAAGGTGGCAGGCACATGAGGGTGGCAGCCGCATAGGGGTGGCAGCCGCATGGAGTTGGCAGCTACATGAAGGTGGCAGCCGCATGAGGGTGGCAGCCGTATGGGTGTGGCAGCCGTATAGGTGTGGCAGTCGCATGGAGATGGCAGCCACATGAAGGTGGCAGCCGCATGGGGGTGGCAGCCGCATAGAGATGGCAGCCACATGAAGGTGGCAGTCACATGAGGGTGGCAGCCACATGAAGGTAGCAGCCGCATGGGGGTAGTAGCCGTATGGAGATGGCTGTCGCATGGAGGTGGCAGCTGCATGAAGGTGGCAGCCGCATGAAGGTGGCAGCCGCATGAGGATAGTGGCCGCATTAAAGTAGGTAACCGCATGGTGAGCTTCGAAATTGGTGGATCGTGCTAGCTATAAAGATTTCCTTCATTTCTCTAGAAGCGCGCCCTTATGTCAGAGTCATCATTGCAGCTTTATGTCAGAGCTGTCAATTCACCTTTATGTCAGAGCTACCGTATTGTGTCAGAGCATTAAATGAGGCCGCTGCTCGATGGCCTGTAGAGGTGAACCGCCTAGGGCCACGTGGCTTTTACCCGAGCCGCATGGAGCTATTGGGGATTTTTGAGCCACATGAAGCTCTGGAGGACTTTTGAGCTGCATGAAAGCTCTGGAGGACTCTTGAGCCGCATGAAGCTCTAATAGATTCTTTGGACCGCATGGGACTTCCTCTGTTTTGAGCTGTATGGACTTTCCTGTTCTTTTCCATTCTTCTACACCATAGTGAGCCTCGCGTAAGGCTTCTTTGGCTTCTGCATTTGACATGCAACTTAATAGTAGCCCATCGTAGGATTGTCGATATAACATTTTCGTCTCTGTATCATAGAAGAATCTGAAAGAGCGTCTTCTGATTGAAGTTGCTTCCTTCACATTCTCTGGCAGAATTCCATAGACTACAAAGTCGATGAGCGGGCATCTCCAGTTTTGTATGTCATTGGTTATCTGGGCGGAGTAACTCGTACCCAGTTGAAGATTGTTCTTGGGACAGAACAGCTCATGGCCTATTACGTCAACCAGATGATGAGTATCATTTAGAAGTGCCAAGGAAGCGGCGAGACCTGCTAGGGCATCAGCTTCAATATTTTGGAGCCTAGGAACATGCTCTATAAAGAACCCTTCTAAGGTTGCAATGATGGCAATTGCTATCTGATAGTAAGGAATCAGGTCCTCGTTGCGAACCTCGTATGAACCTCGGATCTGGTTAACAACCAACTGCGAGTCTCCATATGCTTCCAAGTACTTGACCCCCACCTCTTTGGCAAGTTGGAGTCTGATGACTAGAGCGTTATATTCGACTACGTTGTTTGAACAGGGTTCTGTAAGAGAATATGCCCGATTGACCACCAACCCAGAAGAAGAAATTAGTACTACTCCGACTCCAGCGACGATATCACCTTGTGGCCCCGTTCTTGAAGCACCATCAAAGAACATTCGCCAAATGCTGACATGCAAATTCATGTTTGAGACGATGACTTTGTCGACAATTTTTTCATAAATTTTGGCTGTCTCTGAGCCTGTATAGGCTGCTAAGAAGTCGGTCAGGGCTTAACCTTTTGACAGCCTTCTGCGGAACAAAAACCATGTCGTATAGGGATAATAGTATCACCCAGGTGGCTAGACGAGAACTGAGTGCGCCTGGCTTAGTCATGAGAACCCAGAGAGGATTAACTTGTGAAACAACATGGATGGTCTGTCCTGTCACATAGTGTCGTGTTTTCTGAATGGCGAACACTAAGGCAAGGCACTCCTTCTCCACGGTGGTATACCTATATATGTTCCGGTCCTACCATCATCCAGCTGAGATAGTAAATGGCTTGTTCATGTCCCGCGTCATTATTCTGTGCTAGCAAAGCGCCGAGGGAGTGTTCCATCACCCGTACAAAGAGCAAGAAGGACTTTCCGGCGACCGGGGCTACCAGAACTGGCAGATTCGTCAGGTACTCCTTAATGTCATCAAAGGCACGCTGACATTCCTCGTTCCATACGAAAGGGATGCCTTTCTTCATGAGTTGAGTGAAGGGTTGCCATCGCCCTGAGAGGTTAGATATAAACCTCCTAATATTGGCTAGTCTTACCTGATGTAGCTTCCCTTCCCGAAAATTTGCTTTCGAAATATTTTTCTATTTATTTATTTGATTTAAATATTTTTGAATTTTTTTGAAAGTATTGGACAACCGTTCTTACTGCAAGTTATCTAATTAAATCACATGCTATCATATGTATTAAATAATTAAGTTCCATTCTAGGTATTACATACAGGTGCCTCTCATTTTCTTACCTCCTTGAGTGTTGGGTGTGTTATTTTGTTCAAAAATTGGAACCTAATCGAGACAAGTTGTCTTCTCGATCTCTAAAGTGTCTTCCTTGGTTATCACATTTTGTTGTCTACAAAAGAGGGAATGGTGCTATCTTGTTTATCACCCTAACCTTATTGAAGATAAAAGTGAAGCTAGGATAAAGGAGTTGGGGGATGATGTTTCATTTTATAGTGTTCTTAACCATTGTCATTTTTCATATTTACCAATATCTAGTATATTTCATTAGGTTGTGCTCCAAGGATCCTCATTATTCTAGCATAATTGATCTGGTTGATTTGTATAGCCTTTAAGTACAGATTCGAATACTTGATTTTCTGAATATAGATTTGATATTGTAAAATTATTCTGAGAACTTGGCAATCTGCCCCCTTAGTTGCAAAAACAATAATCCGAGTGATGTGGCATGATACTTGGAACTACTTAATGATGAGCAATTAACCAAGAAGTTGGACCGCAAATTCTTGTTAGTATATGTCAACAGTGTGTCAACAGACTATTGGTCTTCAATGTAAATATTAAAATATAACAGTGTATAAACCATTGCTTATCCGGATAGGACTACATTTATTATATGTCAATTTGAATAGTGCCCGGTGAGACTGATCCTGAGACTCCTTCTATGAGCCCAGCCCGAGCTTAAACATCCCAGCCCACTCTTGAGCCCAACCCAAACAGAACCGAGCATGAGTTTCCCCTTGTGAACCGAGAACGTGTATACACGGATATATAACTGAGAGGAGAGGATCGAAATTATCGAAACCCTAAACAACTACTCTGCTGCGTCCACCCAGGATCGCCTCCGACCTCTGGACGGCCGTCCTGACCCCGCGCGCGGCCGGGGGACCACCGCCGCCGGCCGGAAAAGCCCTCGCGCGCGCGCGGACCTGACAATGAGCGCACAGCAGCAACAACCTCTCGAACCCGACTTCGAGGTATGATTCATCTCTCGACACTCCACTATTTTACGAACCGTAAATTGATATGGAAAGCCTAGTTGACCCCCTTCGACCCTGTTCATGTAGAATTAATTCTACGGAACCATATCGATCAGAAGATTATCGCAAAAAACCCGAAAAACTGTCCAAACGCGGAACAGTGAAACCGGCCCCAACTGCTGGGTTCGAAGGGAAATTCTGGGTCCAACATTAAGAATTTAGGAAATCTATTTAAAAGAGTTTATCAACAACATGTAGGGCTTTAAAATCCTTCTGGTAGTTTGATTTATCGTGTGTTATACAAAAAGAATTTTGATTGTAAAGTTCAGGAAAAACCTATTTTCAAAACTAGAAAAACCATCGACACGACGTCCGTCCCGCCATTCCGGGCTACGTGGTCGCGCACCGAAGGCATCGAAAGCTGCGTAACAGCTTCGTGGTCGTGTGGGCTTTGACGAAATTCAAATTGGTCGCGTGTGCGCGACGAATTTGATGCGTATCCGTCGAAATTTACCGTATCGTGCACTTTGCATATTTCTCAATTACTTTGTGCACACTCGTCAGATCGAGACGAAACTTGTGCCAGCAGAACCGTATCGTTTTTCTGGTCCTGTATGCCAAGTTTGGTCCAATTCTGAGACAGTTGGATCGTACGTCATTTTGCGGGCCCCACGGTCCCACTCAACGAGCGATTTTGTGCACGGCCTGCCGAAATCCAACTTTGGACATACGGTTGGGTTCGTATCGGAAAACTGGATCCGTAGACATGTAGTTTGATGACTTTAGAGACCGTTGACTTTGGCACGCTTTTCGGTGCAAAACGGGTCCAACGGCGGACATCGTTTTTGCCCAAATTACCGTTTTGTCCCTGTGTCCAGAATTGGACTTAAGGATAGGCAATCCTAGCTAATTTGACTATTCTGAGAATGTTGGTAATATTTGTTTCAGCTTTCGGAGACAGTTGTGATGACTTTGACTTTATGGCGTACCGGTTGACGGTATCTTATTGGTTATTCGCGCTACTGCCAGGCAAGTATACCTTGCCAAACATATACAGTATTTACATGGTTTCTCTTTCATTATTGTAGTCCTTTTCATATTGTCACATGATTCCGTATTGTGATTGATTCATCCTGGATTGCTTTATTGTTTTAGATTACGTGCACGTATAGGATGTTTTCCATTGCGGGAATATTGGTCTCTTTGTGTTACTCTTTTCTCGTGATTGAGTTGTCAGTTTTATATCTTTCCTTGACCATTCTCGATTGGGAGTATCTTGCATTGTACTACAGTTGAGACATACTATAGCTTGGGAGTATCTTACCTTGTACTACGACCTATAGCCGATTATTCTACCTTGATATCACTTGATTGACTTGACTTGAGACATGCCATAGATTGAGAGTATCTTATATTGTACTACAACCTATAGCATATATTGATTGATTGATTGACTTGACTTGTGGCACTATAAATTGGGAGTATCTTGCATTGTACTACGATTTATAGGAGTCTACTTGACTTTGTATCCTTTAGGAGAGGAGATCGATACTAGAATTGGCTAATATTGACTGGGATTATCTTTTATTGTATTACAGTCAAAATCTACTATAGATTGGGAGTATCTTGCATTGTACTACAAGCTATAGAGGTTAATCGATTGATTGGTAGCCAAGTCTAGTATTACATTTCCTCACGACTCGTCGTCCTTAGATGTTCTTCTTGCAGTGTTCTTATTCTCCACACCTGTTATTTACTGTCATATTAGTAGGCATGTTTTATGTATCTTGCTAGTCCTCTGAGGACCTGATGATCTCTTCAGGTAGCTGATTGCATGGAGTTAGTTAGCTGAGCATGTGGTAGTTGACGCCATCTGCATGATTCAGGTATTTTGTTAGTGATATTGATTTACTATCTTCTCGTGTCTTTATGATATAATCTGCTTTCAGCTTATCTTTATGGACTCACATTATTCTTAGAGTCTAATCGAACAATATGCTAAAGGGCTGCAGACCATGACCCATACTTGTTCTTTCTTGATTATATGATTCATGTAGATTGAGATATAGTTTAGACTAGATATGATACCCATGACCTTGACAGCTTATACGTACTCGAGTCGGGCTGGAGTCCGCTCGATACGTAGCTGGCTTGCTCACGAGCTCGTGTCCAAAAATCGGGTGCGGGTCGTGACAAGTTTTTGTGGTGGCCCATGCAGGTCAGAGCATATCGTATCAGTTACGTAACTGTACCGATACGAGCCTGCGCAACTGACTAAACCTTAGAAATCTCAATCCACTCTGCTTTGGAAATTCTCCTAGAAATTCTCTACGTCCTTGAAATTTTCATATTTTGCTCTCGATTATACTTCCTTGCTTTCCGTTTCATTGATTCTCGTCGCTTCCTATTTCGGGGTGACGAATAATCGTGCTGGCTAGGATTTACCAGAAATTCTTAAGATATAGTATAATATTGTCTGGTTATTGGATTTTTGGTTGTTTATAAGTATGAGGGATTATAGATGTTATATGCCCTAGATATATGTTGGTAGAATTGTTAGTCACTAGTTAGAATATTATATGATTTTAGTGACCTATGTTTCAAGGGAGTAGTGCGACCAAAGGTGGGCAGAAGTCATCGAGATTTCGCAAATATCAAATAATTAGAGAAGGCCATAAATATTTTTAAAAAATTAAATTTGAGGAGATTGAGGTAATAGTTAGGAATTAGAATTTCGAGGACGAAATTATTCTAAGGTGGATAGATTTGTAGCTTCCCTTCCCGAAAATTTGCTTTCGAAATATTTTTCTATTTATTTATTTGATTTAAATATTTTTGAATTTTTTTGAAAGTATTGGACAACCGTTCTTACTGCAAGTTATCTAATTAAATCACATGCTATCATATGTATTAAATAATCAAGTTCCATTCTAGGTATTACATACAGGTGCCTCTCATTTTCTTACCTTCTTGAGTGTTGGGTGTGTTATTTTGTTCACAAATTGGAACCTAATCGAGACAAGTTGTCTCCTCGATCTCTAAAGTGTCTTCCTTGGTTATCACATTTTGTTGTCTACAAAAGAGGGAATGGTGCTATCTTGTTTTTCACCCCCACCTTATTGAAGATAAGAGTGAAGCTAGGATAAAGGAGTTGGGGGATGATGTTTCATTTTATAGTGTTCTTAACCATTGTCATTTTTCATATTTACCAATATCTAGTATATTTCATTAGGTTGTGCTCCAAGGATCCTAATTATTCCAGCATAATTGATCTGGTTGATTTGTATAGCCTTTAAGTACAGATTCGAATACTTGATTTTCTGAATATAGATTTGATATTATAAAATTATTCTGAGAACTAGGCAATCTGCCCCCTTAGTTGCAAAAACAATAATCCGAGTGATGTGGCATGATACTTGGAACTACTTAATGATGAGCAATTAACCAAGAAGTTGGACCGCAAATTCTTGTTAGTATATGTCAACAGTGTGTCAACAGACTATTGGTCTTCAATGTAAATATTAAAATATAACAGTGTATAAACCATTGCTTATCCGGATAGGACTACATCTATTATATGTCAATTTGAATAGTGCCCGGTGAGACTGATCCTGAGACTCCTCCTATGAGCCCAGCCCGAGCTCAAACATCCCAGCCCACTCTTGAGCCCAACCCAAACAGAACCGAGCATGAGTTTCCCCTTGTGAACCGAGAACGTGTATACACGGATATATAACTGAGAGGAGAGGATCGAAAATTATCGAAACCCTAAACAACTACTCCGCTGCGTCCACCCAGGATCGCCTCCGACCTCTGGACGGCCGTCTTGACCCCGCGCGCGGCCGGGGGACCACCGCCGCCGGCCGAAAAAGCCCTCGCGCGCGCGCGGACTTGACAATGAGCGCACAACAGCAGCAACCTCTCGAACCCGACTTCGAGGTATGATTCATCTCTCGACACTCCACTATTTTACGAACCATAAATTGATACGGAAAGCCTAGTTGACCCCCTTCGACCCTGTTCATGTAGAATTAATTCTACGGAACCATATCGATCAGAAGATCATCGCAAAAAATCCGAAAAACTGTCCAAATGCGGAACAGTGAAACCGGCCCCAACTGCTGGGTTCGAAAAGAAATTCTGGGTCCAACATTAAGAATTTAGGAAATCTATTTAAAAGAGTTTATCAACAACATGTAGGGCTTTAAAATCCTTCTGGTAGTTTGATTTATCGTGTGTTATACAAAAAGAATTTTGATTGTAAAGTTCAGGAAAAACCTATTTTCAAAACTAGAAAAACCATCGACACGACGTCCGTCCCGCCATTCCGGGCGACGTGGTCGCGCACCGAAGGCATCGAAAGCTGCGTAACAGCTTCGTGGTCGTGTGGGCTTTGACGGAATTCAAATTGGTCGCGTGTGCGCGACGAATTTGATGCGTATCCGTCGAAATTTACCGTATCGTGCACTTTGCAAATTTCTCAATTACTTTGTGCACGCTCGTCAGATCGAGACGAAACTTGCGCAAGCAGAACCGTATCGTTTTTCTGGTCCAGTATGCCAAGTTTGGTCCAATTCTGAGACAGTTGGATCGTACGTCGTTTTGCGGGCCCCACGGTCCTACTCAACGGGCGATTTTGTGCACGGCCCACCAAAATCCAACTTTGGACATACGGTTGGGTTCGTATCGAAAAACAGGATCCGTAGACATGTAGTTTGACGACTTTAGAGACCGTTGACTTTGGCACGCTTTTCGGTGCAAAACGGGTCCAACGGCGGACATCATTTTTGCCCGAAATTACCATTTTGCCCATGTGTCCAGAATTAGACTTAAGGACAGGCAATCCTAGCTAATTTGGCTATTCTGAGAATGTTGGTAATGTTTGTTTCAGCTTTCGGAGACGGTTGTGATGACTTTGACTTTATGGCGTACCGGTTGACGGTATCTTATTGGTTATTCGCGCTACCGCCAGGCAAGTATACCTTGCCAAACATATACAGTATTTACATGGTTTCTCTTTCGTTATTGTAGTCCTTTTCATATTGTCACATGATTCCGTATTGTGATTGATTCGTCCTGGATTGCTTTATTGTTTTAGATTACGTGCATGTATAGGATGTTTGCCATTGCGGGAATATTGGTCTCTTTGTGTTACTCTTTTCTCGTGATTGAGTTGTCAGTTTTATATCTATCCTTGACCATTCTCGACTGGGAGTATCTTGCATTGTACTACAGTTGAGACATACTATAGCTTGGGAGTATCTTACCTTGTACTACGACCTATAGCCGATTATTCTACCTTGATATCACTTGATTGACTTGACTTGAGACATGCCATAGATTGGGAGTATCTTACATTATACTATGACCTATAGCATATATTGATTGATTGATTGACTTGACTTACGGCACTATAAATTGGGAGTATCTTGCATTGTACTACGATTTGTAGGAGTCTACTTGACTTTGTATCCTTTAGGAGAGGAGATCGATACTAGAATTGGCTAATCTTGACTGGGATTATCTTTTATTGTATTACAGTCAAAATCTACTATAGATTGGGAGTATCTTGCATTGTACTACAAGCTATAGAGGTTAATCGATTGATTGGTAGCCAAGTCTAGTATTACATTTCCTCACGACTCGTCGTCCTTAGATGTTCTTCTTACAGTGTTCTTATTCTCCACACCTGTTATTTACTGTCATATTAGTAGGCATGTTTTATGTATCTTGCTAGTCCTCTGAGGACCTGATGATCTCTTCAGGTAGCTGATTGCATGGAGTTAGTTAGCTGAGCATGTGGTAGTTGACGCCATCTGCATGATTCAGGTATTTTGTTAGTGATATTGATTTACTATCTTCTCGTGCCTTTATGATATAATCTGCTTTTAGCTTATCTTTATGGACTCACATTATTCTTAGAGTCTAATCGAACAATATGCTAATGGGCTGCAGACCATGACCCATACTTGTTCTTTCTTGATTATATGATTCATGTGGATTGAGATATAGTTTAGACTAGATATGATACCCATGACCTTGACAGCTTATAAGTACTCAAGTCGGGCTGGAGTCCGCTCGATACGTAGCTGGCTTGCTCACGAGCTCGTGTCCGAAAATCGGGTGCGGGTCGTGACACCTGAAGGCCGCAAAGTTCACGGAGGTTCCTCGGTGGACTCATCTCCAGGATTGCTTTTGTTTTGTCGGGATCTATGTGAATGCCCCGGGAAGTACTGACAAAGCCCAAGAACTTCCCGCTGGACACACCCAGGAAAGACTTGGTGGGATTCATCTTCAGGTTGTGCGCTCGCATGAGGTCCAACACTGTTCTCAAATCATGAAAGTGATTATTTTTGGAGCAGCTTTTGATGACGATGTCGTTAATGTAACACTCCACCGTCTTGCGTAAATGATCTCTGAAGATGACACTCATTGCACGTTGATATGTAGCACCGACGTTCTTCAGGCCGAAGGGCATGACCGTATAATAATACACGTCGATCGGTGTTCGGAATGACGTATGTTTCTCGTCATCAGGAGATATTTTGATTTGATTGTATCCTGAAAAACCATCCATAAAGTACATGCGCTCCAAGCCACATGTATTATCGATCATTATGTCGGTGATCGGTGTTGGCACATTTTATTTTGATATATTAACAGCATCTTCGTAGTTTAGTTTTCTGTGTCTTCAAATTCATATCTTCTCAGAAGCTCTACTACATAAAGTCTTTTCGTTCAAGTGCAACCATCCTTTGCATCGAAGACTGAAGCAGTTACCGGCATTCCTTGCATAAGACGGCTTCCTCCTGCTTAGAGTCTTCGTGTCTGTACAAAGTTTAGGTATATCTGTAAACACCTAAGGATGGATGACAAGTAAAAGCACAAGTCAAAAATCAATTACTTACAGAGCGGCATACCGGCGGCATGCTTCAGCATACCGGCGGTATACCGTTTTTATCGCCCACAAAGTTGCTGTGACAAATTGTCGGCATACCGACGGTATGCTCCGGCATACCGGCGGTGTACCGTTTTTATCGACCCAAAACTTGCTGTGATAAATTGTCGGCATACCGACGGTATGCTCCGGCATACCGGCGGTATACCGTTTTCTGGACCACAAAATGTTCTGTGATAAAATGTCGACATACCGACGGTATGCTCCGGCATACCGGCGGTATACCGTTTTGTTTACCAGAAAACATTTTGTGATAAAACGTTGGTATACCGACGGTATGCCGTGGCATACCGACGGTATACCGGGTTATAAATATTTAATTTTTGAATTACTCTTACTAGCATTAATGGCCGCATTTAATGCTCTCAAACGGTCATTAATATGACCATTACTATTTGGTCGGTATACCGACGGTATGCCGCTCGATACCGATGGTATGCCAGTCTGCATGTATCCAGAGCATTAAATGCCACCCACTCTTGGTTTCTTTATAAATGAAAGCTCTCTCTCTCATGAGGCTTTCACCAACTCTTGCCATAAATTTTCCAAGCAACCAAGAGCTCCACCATTAATACTCTACCAAGCTTTTAATTGTCATCCTCTCCCAAAGTGCTAGAGTATTTAAGAGTTGTAATTTTCGATCTTCACATGTTAGAAGATCAACAAGTTCTCTTCTCATTTGTTTGAAGTTGGCGAGCCTTCGTAAGAAAACTCGTGTGTTGAAGTTGGCGAGTCTTCGGATCCAAACTCGTATTGAAGTTGGCGAGTTCTTCGGATCCAAACTCATGTGTACTATTTGATTAAATAGTAGATTTAAGCCGAAGAGAGTTCCGGGACTGGATTGCCTCAAGCGAGGATACCAGGATACATCTTGTGTTTGATCTTCCTACTATTTACTTTTATTTGTCATTTATTGCTTCTGTTGCTCTAGTTATTTTTTATTTTCCTATTCACCCCCCTAAGGTTCTACAATTGGTATCAGAGCTTTGTACTCTTGATTTGGATTTATACCCTTTGAGTGATCCATGGCCACTAACCCTAGTATCAACACCTTCCACAATGAAGGACACTCCACAAATAGGCCTCCCCTATTTGATGGAACCAACTATAACTACTGGAAGATTAGGATGAGCATTTATCTTAAGTCCATGGATTTCGATTTATGGGATTGCATGATAAATGGTCTTCCTACTCCTTCCAGAGTTATTGAGGATATTGCTTCTGACACCCTTAGGGACACACTTACTGAAAACACCAAGAAGCTTGCAAGTCGAGATGCCAAGGCTATTAACGCTCTTTATTGCGCTCTCGACAGTAGTGAATTCAACCGAATCTCTACTTGCAAGACTTCCAATGAGATTTGGAAGTTACTTGAAGTCACACACGAGGGTACTTCATAAGTGAAGGAATCTAAGATTAGTAGACTCACGCAAGAATATGAGTCCTTTAAGATGAAGCACGATGAATCTATTACTTCATGTTTACTCGTTTTGGTGATATTATTAATCATCTCACTTCTCTTGGTAAGGAATATCCTGCTCATGAAAAGATCAGAAAAATTCTTAGAGGATTGACAAAACTTTGGAGTCCTAAAGCTATCACAATCATTGAGGGGAACGACCTGACAGTCATGAACCTTGAGACCCTCATGGGTAAGCTAATGACTCCTGAACTCGATATGAAGGATCACGAGAAATCCTCCATACAAGAAAAGGAGAAGGAGAAGACCAAAGAGAAGGAGAAATCTTTTGCTTTTAAAGCTACAAAGTCCTACTCTAAGGATAGCTCCGACGACAATGAGTCGGACGACGATGAAGAAATAGCTCTCACAGCTAAGCACTTCCGGAACTTCCTCAAATTTAACAAAGCCAACCGCTTCAGACGGTACAATGAGGAAGATCCGACATGTTATCAATGCAGAAGACCCGAACACATCAAGAGGGACTGTCCGATGATAAGAAAAGACTCAAGCAAGTACGAGAAGCCTAGCAAGGGAAGCTCGTCCTCCAGGAAATTCACCAACACAAGCATTTGGTGTGAGAGTGATGCAAGCGACTCCGACAACGACAAAGAGTGCAAACACAATGCCAACGTTTGTCTCATGGCAATCGATGAGGTACTTGATGATCTCTCCCTAAATACTCTTACTTATGATGATTTGGAGAAAGCTATTCTTGAATTGCATGAAGAGCACGAAGGTGTTAGAAATAAATATAAGAAATCTCTAAAAGAGGTTGATGCTCTTCAACTTGAAGTAGAAAGACTCTCAAACATCATTATTGATGTAAAGGAAAAATCTTCTGCTTCTGACACGGATGAGATAGAGTCTTTGCGACTCAAGTTTCAAGAATCTCTTGACACCATCAAGAAAAAGGATGATGAGATTCAATCCATGAGAAGTTCTTATGAATTTGCTATGCACAAAGTTCAAGATGCTAATAGGAGAGAACATGACACTTCTATTAAGTATAATGATCTTCTTATACAGAGTAAGAAATTAGGTAATAAGAACACCACTCACATGCATACTCCAAGACACCTCCACACTCATCACAATGCTAGGCATACTTCTTACATGAACACTACACACAAATCCTTTTCTAACACAAGAAAAGGACCTTTTGTTAAGAAAAAACACTTCACATCATGCTTTTTATTATCGTCATCACAATACTAATGTTAGAGCTCCTCGCACTAGAGATTCACATATGCATGATTCTCACATATCTTCTTCTAAATCCTCTATAATTTGCAATTACTGTGGCTTGCTTGGACATACGACCAATAATTGTCATACAAGGAAACTTGTTGATAAGAAAGTTTTTATGTGGGTTCCTAAGACTAACACTCAAGGACCCATAAGATCATGGGTACCAAAATGTTCATCTTCAACTTATGTTATAGGTGAAAAATCCTTCTCATGCTAGAAGCAATTGGATTCTCGATAGCGGTTGTTCACGCGACGTGACCGGGGATGCTTCATTATTTACAACGCTATCGATGAAGAAAGAAGGACACGTCTCCTTTGGTAACAATCTTAAAGGTCACATTATAGGAAATGGTAATATAGGTTCCCCTCCTTATCCTTGTATTAAGAATGTGTCTTGTTACTAATCTTAAACACAATCTTCTTAGTATTAGTCATCTTACCGATAATGGTTATGATATCAAGTTTGTTAAGCTCAAATGCTTCATTACCGATAGCTCTAGTGGTTCTATTGTTTATGAAGGCATTAGAGAAAACAATATCTATGTTTTATATCTCGTTGAAGACACTAACAATGACAGGTGCTTAGTTGCTAAGAACGATAAGAGTTGGCTTTGGCACATGAGGCTCGGACACGCCAACATGGATACCATCTCTCATCTTGCTACTAAGAAGCTCGTAAGAGGACTCCCAAGTATCCCGTTCAAAAAGGATATGGTGTGTGAAGAATGCAAAAAGAGTAAGTTAACAAAGTCATCCTTCAAATCAATCAACTCTATGAGTACTTCTAGACCCCTTCAACTTATTTATATGGATCTTTTTGGTCCTAGTAGAGTTGCTAGCCTTGAAGGCAAGCTTTATGCTTTTGGTTTGGTTGATGAATTTTCGAGATTTACTTGGGTTATTTTTCTTGCTTGCAAAAGTGATACTTTTCATGAATTTGTTGCTTTTTGTAAACGTGTTCAAAATGAGAAAGGTTTTACTATTAACAAGATTAGAAGTGATCATGGAGGAGAATTTGATAATACCGATTTCAAAAGATTTTGTGAAAAGAATGGTTTTGGACATGATTTTGTTTGTCCACGAACTCCTCAACAAAATGGTATTGTGGAGAGAAAGAATAGAACCCTTGGCGATGTGGCCCGGGTTATGTTAAACCAATATAAGCTCCCCCAATATTTTTGGGCGGAAGCCGTTAATACGGCATGTCATGTTATAAATAGGGTCTTGATTAGACCTATTTCTAAGAAGACTCCTTATGAGCTTTGGTTTGACAAAATTCTTTCCATTGAATATTTTAAAAATTTTGGTTGTAATTGTTTTATTTTGAATACCAAGGATAACCTAGGCAAGTTTAAAGAAAAAGCCTATGAAGGAATATTCCTTGGAAACTCTACTCATAGTAAAGGTTTTCGTGTTTTTAATAAAAGAAGTCTTGTTGTCGAAGAGTCAATCAATGTCTCTTTTAATGAACTTAACTCTTCTACATTCTCCTCTTTCGAGGATATTGATGACATCTCGTTTGGGTTGGAGAACTCCTCTATTAAAGATCGTCCTTCTTCATCTAACAATGAAGTTGTGACTCCAACAAGAGAGTCTCCTCCTCTCGAGCCTCCTTAAAAGGATCTCCCAAAAGAATGGAGATTTGTCACCAATCATCCTAAGGAACTTATCATTGGGGATCCTTCCTCCAGTGTTAGCACTAGATCCTCCACTCGTGATCTTTGTGCAAACGTGGCTTTTATCTCTCAAATAGAGCCTAAAAATGTTAATGATGCTTTTCTTGATGAATTTTGGATGATAGCAATGCAAGAGGAGTTAAATCAATTTAAGCGAAACAAGGTTTGGGAACTTGTCCCAAATCCTAGCAATCACCCCATCATTGGAATAAAATGGGTGTTTCGCAACAAACTTAATGAAGATGGGTTAGTGACTCATAACAAGGCCCGATTGGTTGCTCAAGGCTATAACCAAGAGGAAGGCATTGACTACGACGAAACCTATGCTCCGGTTGCACGTCTTGAATCCATTCGTATGCTTTGTGCTTTTGCTTATTTTAATGACTTTAAGCTCTTTCAAATGGATGTTAAGAGTGCTTTTCTGAATGGTATTATTAATGAGAAAGTTTATGTTAAACAACCTCCCGGCTTTGAAGATTTTCAATTTCCTAATCACGTGTTCAAACTCCACAAAGCCCTTTATGGCCTCAAACAAGCTCCTCGTGCTTGGTATGAGCGTCTTAGCTCCTTTCTTGTTTCACACAATTTTTCAAAGGGGAAAGTCGACACAACACTTTTTATCAAATCCCATAATGGCACTCTCTTATTGGTTCAAATTTATGTCGATGATATTATTTTTGGTTATACTAACAACACACTTTGTGTAGAATTTGCTAAAGTTATGCAGGAAGAATTTGAAATGAGTATGATGGGTGAGCTATCATTCTTTTTGGGATTACAAATTAAACAAGGACCCAAAGGGACCTTCATCAATCAAGTAAAATATACAAAGGATCTCCTCAAGCGTTTCGAACTTGACTCATCCAAATCAATAATGACTCATATGGCAACAACGACAAAGCTTGACCATGATGAAGATGGCACATCGGTTGACATCCGTAAGTATCGAGGTATGATTGGTAGTCTACTTTATCTCACTGCTAGCCGTCCTGATATCATATTTAGTGTATGTCTTTGTGCACGGTATCAAGCAAATCCAAAGGAATCGTACTTATGTGCCGTAAAGCGTATTTTTTGATATCTCAAAGGTATCGTGAACATGGGCCTTTGGTATCCGAAATCTTCATCCTTTGAGCTTCACGGCTTCTTGGATGCAAATTTTGCCGGATACAAGATTGACCGAAAAAGCACTAGCGGCACATGCCAATTTCTTGGGAATTCCTTGGTATCGTGGTTTAGTAAGAAACAAAATTTTGTTGCTTTTTCAACCACTGAGGCCGAATATATTGCGGCTGGTTGCTGTTGTGCACAAATTCTTTGGATGTCACAAACACTTTTAGATTATGGCATTTCTCATTCTTGTACCCCTATTAAATGTGATAACACTAGCTCAATCAATCTCACGAAAAATCCGATTTGTCACTCATGTACGAAGCACATTGAAATTAGACACCATTTTCTTCGTGACCATCAATAAAAGGGAGATATTCGTCTTGAATTTATTGACACTACTTATCAGCTAGCCGATATTTTTACCAAACTGCTCCCGGAAGATCGCTTCACCTTCCTTTGCCAAGAATTAGGCATTTTATCTTTTGACCCGTAAAATCTTCTTGGCCGGCACACCGATGGTATACGGCGGTATACCGACGACATGCCGTTTTTTGATTCAGAATTTGGTTCTGTCTCAAAAATCGGCATACCGTCGGCATACGTCAGCATACCGGCGGCATGCCGGTTCGCGGCGGACAGCTTTTTAAATCCAGATCCGGGCCCACCTTTCCTCTTTTCTCTCCCTATTCTTTTCAACCCTCATTTAGTTCTTTCCCATCCATCACATCCCTATTAATTACCCCTCTCATCTTCCCAATTCATTATTTCCAATCACATTTAGTACCTATCTCTTCACATCTCCCATTACTCCTCTTTTTACTCCCGATCATCATTTCCAACCCACTATCTCTTCATATCCCCCATTACTTCTCTCTTTAACCGTTCCCCAACCCACCCCTTCCATTCCCAACTCCACAACCATTCACTTTCCTCCTTCCTTTTAAAAACCCTATCTTTTTTTTCTTTCTTCATTATCTATCATTCTCTCATCCTCACCTAAACCCTAACTTCTTCCTCCAACTTTCCTCCATGGCCAATCCGAAGCATCCCCGATCCTCCTCCACCTTCTTCAATCCCTTCACTCCGGTGGCTCTTCCTCACGGATATGATCAGCGGGTCTTTACATCCTCCTTGGCGGCCGAGTCTTGGTTTCAACACTTCGTCCATCATAATGTCTTCAAGGGCCGAGCAATCAATTGGAATCTCTTTTCCTGCCATGTCTCTCTATTCGACGAGGTCGGACTCTCCTGCCTCCTTCGGCGTCAGATTCCTATATACTCCGCCGCCGTCCGTCTCTTCTACTGTAACTTGGTTCCGGACGACGAGCACGGCGCCATACAGTCGATGGTCAACGATCGCTATTTTCGTCTCATGTCTCGGGACATCGGCAACATCCTCGGCATCCCGGACAAAGGCGAAGCCTAGCCGTCCTCGGCTATTCTTCACTCTTCGGCGGCGTCTCCCTTCGACGAGTTCTTCCACATCATTTGTAAGGGCCCCAACTCTCCTGCTATCCCGGTCCTTTTCACACAGCTGGAGCCGTTTTACTATGAGCTCCAAAGGATTGTGTGCCATACACTCTTTTCTAAGGGCGGGAACTACGACGCCATTACCGACGACGTCCTGGTGTGCTACCTCTATGAAAGGAAGTCCTTCTCCTTCCCCAAGATTCTCCTTCATCTCTTCAAACGTGTCATGTCAGCGGGAAAGCAGAACCTTTACTACGGCTCCTTCATCACTCTCCTTCTGGAAGCCAAGCAAGTCGATCTCTCCCTTTGCTCCTCGGACGGCGTCCCTTCCTATCTCACTGTTTCCCGCTCCGCTAGTGGTGCCTCTACTTTATGTGCTTCTTCTTTCCAAGAGCCACCAGCTTCCACTCCTCTTGCTCCCGCATCTACTCCTCATGCCTCCGGCAGCTACATGTCGCTGACTCAGCAGCACTTCGACATACGTATGGCGCAGACAGAGGAACAGATGAGGGCTCATACTCGTGGCCTTGGCAATCTGATTCAGTCCCACTTCCATGACCAAGCATATTTTATTCAGTGCACTATTCAGGATCGGGACATGTTTCTGGATCTGAATCTTCAAGATCCAATGTACCAGGCTCCGTATTTTTCTGATCCCAATGCCTATGGGTTCATGTACCCGGACGGCATTGATCCTTACGGCGCCTTTCAACAAGCTCAGGATGGTGGGGATGATCCGACAGACGATTAGGGGTGGCTTCCTTTTGGTGATGGTATCGAATAATGAGTGTCTTAGTTTGTTGTGTTTATTTTTTATTCTGTCTTTTGCGGTCCTTCGAGGACCTATGTGTGGTTGGTTCTAGTACTTTGCAGTCCTGCGGGGACTTGGTTTGTGTCTTTCTCTTGTTAGTAAACTCTAGTAGAGGAGAGTCTTTAAAGTTGTCTTATGTAGTATGAATGTCTTGCATGTATTCTCTTTCACTTCCCTATATCAATACATGCTTCTTATTCTATGCTCTTGTCCTTATTATTTCTATCTTTTATTTCTTTTTTCCCATCTTTGACTAAGTGACAAAGGGGGAGAAAACGTATTGAGGGGGATTTGTCTACCTACGGGGGAATTACTCCCTGAAGATGCCATCTCTCTATTTTGTCAATTATCAAAATGGGGGAGATTGCTGGCACATTTTATTTTTATATATTAACAGCATCTTCGTAGTTTTGTTTTCTGCGTCTTCAGATTCATATCTTCTCAGAAGCTCTACTACATAAAGTCTTTCCGTTCAAGTGCAACCATCCTTTGCATCGAAGACTGAAGCAGTTACCGGCGCTCCTTGCATAAGACGGCTTCCTCCTGCTTAGAGTCTTTGTGTCTGTACAAAGTTTAGGTATATCTGTAAACAACTAAGGACGGATGACAAGTAAAAGCACAAGTCAAAAATTAATTACTTACAGAGCGGCATACCGTCGCCATGCTTCGACATACCGGCGGTATACCGTTTATATCGTCCACAAAGTTGCTGTGACAAATTGTCGGCATACCGACGGTATGCTCCGGCATACCGGCGGTATACCGTTTTTATCGGCCCAAAATTTGTTGTGTCAAATTTTTGGCATACCGACGGTATGCTCCGGCATACCGACGGCATACCGTTTTGTGGACCACAAAACGTTCTATGATAAAACGTCGGCATACCGACGGTATGCTCCGGCATACCCGCGGTATACCGTTTTGTTTACCTGAAAATGTTCTGTGATAAAATGTCGGTATACCGACGGTATGCCGCGGCATACCGACGGTATACCGGGTTATAAATATTTGATTTTTGAATTACTCTGCCAAGCATTAATGGTCGCATTTAATGCTCTCAAATGGTCATTAATATGACCGTTACTATTTGATCGGTATACCGATGGTATGCCGCTGCATACCGACGGTATGCCAGTCTGCCTGTATCCAGAGCATTAAATGCCATCCACTCTTGGTTTCTCTATAAATGAAAGATCTCTCTCTCATGAGGCTTTCACCAACTCTTGCCATAAATTTTCCAAGCAATCAAGAGCTCCACCATTAATACTCTACCAAGCTTTTAATTGTCATCCTCTCCCAAAGTGCTAGAGTATTTAAGAGTTGTAATTTTTGATCTTCACGTGTTAGAAGATCAACAAGTTCTCTTCTCATTTGTTTGAAGTTGGCGAGCCTTCGTAAGAAAACTCGTGTGTTGAAGTTGGCGAGTCTTCAGATCCAAACTCGTGTTGAAGTTGGCGAGTTCTTCGGATCCAAACTCGTGTGTACTATTTGATTAAATAGTGGATTTAAGCCGGAGAGAGTTCTGGGACTGGATTGCCTCAAGCGAGGATACTAGGATACATCTTGTGTTTGATCTTCCTACCCTTTACTTTTATTTGTTAATTATTGCTTCTGTTGCTCTAATTATTTTTTATTTCCCTATTCACCTCCCCCCTCTAGGGTTCTACAATCGGAAGAGGAAATTCATCCTTAGGGCATGCCGCATTCAGGTTGCGAAAGTCGATGCAAATTTGGATCTTTTCGTTCTTTTTGATGACTGGTACTATGTTCGCTATCCAGTCTGGGTGCTGCTCTTCACGGATGAACCCGCTAGCTATAAGCTTGTTTACTTTTGCTTCAATGAAATTCATGATGTCTGGACGAAACTGTCGCTGCTGTTGTTTGACTGGTTTTACGTCCGAATAAAGGTTGAGCTTATGAAGTACGATCTCGGGCTTTAGCCCTGGCATGTCTTCATAGCTCCAGGCAAAGACATCGATGTATTATCTGATGAGTTGCAACAACGACTCCCGCTCGCCGTCTGTCGGGCTTTTATTGATGAAGATTGGCTTTGGAGAGGATTCATCAGCGAGGTTAACTTGCATGACCTCGTCCTCAGTGGGAGGATCACCAAGTTCAAAGCATTTCTCCTATTGTGCATCTAGTTGCTGGACCCACGGCTCCAACTCAAGTGGTTCGAGTAGATCTTCGTCTTCCTCTTCGATATCAGCGGATGTCATGTTGACAGATAATGTCTGTCTAAATATATCTCCAATGCTGCTATCAGAGTCGTAAGTGGGTGACTCAAACGAATGAGAGTGCCACTCGCATTCTTCATCAAAATTTTTGGGCGTTGTTGGTGGTGTAACATACCCGAGGCCGTATCTGGATTTGTGATAATGGTCCTGAGTTTTCCCTGCTAGTGCCGACGGCTGTAGAGGCAATCACCGACCGCTGCCGAAATTCAGACCCGGGTAGCCTCCATGTCGTACCCCTCTTTTTTCATGAAGTACTTGGCTTGAGGACTATATAGGTAGAGCGGTAATCTTCTAGCATCGGGTCCGAGATCGAACTCTTATGGCGTGAAAGATTGAGGACCTTCTTTTCGGCCAAAGATGATCGTGTGATCCCATCATCTTCTGTCTGGGACCAGAAAGAAAGCGCCTTTAATAGGAGCAAGTTGATTTGGGGTATGGACGGTTGTCACCCATGTGTACAGGCTAACGTCTAGACAGTCCCGTGTAGCATACATTAGATTAGGCTTATCATACTCAGAATAGTCTAACGACAGCCTCTTTTTGATGAAATAAGGAATTTTGTCCACAGGGATTACATCATCAGGAAAGGGGCTATCCACCCGTGTAACTAGGTATTTGGCGAATTCTATGTCCTCTTCGGCTACCCCCTGCGAGCTTAGAGGTCGGGGTGCTATCTTGGGCAACTTGACCACCAAGGGTTCAGCTTGAGGTATTGACTTGCCTGAGAGTGTTGGATCGACACTTGGTTGCCGGTTCGTCTTGGGAAGACGGATGACAATTGGCTCAGCACGGGATTTTGTGCCTTCCGGTGAATTTTGGCAATCGGATCACCATCGGCGTTACAGAGGGCCTTGCATTCTCATGTTGCCTTTGATTGGATTCCGACAGTCGGATCACCATCGGCCCTATAACAGGTTTTGGCTCCTGGCTGGGTCTCGGGAGCCGGATGACCATTGGTTCCAACTGTGAAGGTAAGGCAGGAGAACCGAGCACCTCTTTATGCAAAGTTGCGACGAGGGTACGGTCTTGCCCGGTTTGCGGGCCTGGAGATGAATTCTCAAGGGTTCTTCTGGCCCTGTGATGGCCTCCAGTTCGTCAGTTATATGTTTCCTGGATTCGTCATATAGACAAGCCTCCGAAGAGTAATAAGATTCGACCCCTTTGAGGGATCGATGTCGACGAATTCAGTTTTCACGAAGCCGTGCTTACTGACATACTTGAAGCACTGGTGAAGGGTGGATGGCATGATCATATAGTCCTGTATCCACGAAAGTCCCCGGAGGATGTTGTTGGAGGTGTCTGCATCTATGACGTAGCAGGTAACGTCCGTCTTCAGGTCACCATTCTGACATTTTAACCGGATCTTCCCTAGGGGATAGCTCCTTCCCGAGTTGAAACCGCTAATGGCAGTGTTGGTCGTTGCTAGCCGGTGCATAGGGATGCCAAGAAGTTGGAGCAAGCTTTTCGGGATGATGCTTATTGATGAGCCAGGGTCGATATGCATCCGATCCACCTTGATGTCGCCTATGTATCCAGTGTAGTACAAGGGGCGATCATGCAAGTTGGACTTGATCAACATGTCATGTGGAGTAAATATGATATTGGGCATTGCATCTGTGTTATTGCTGTCTTGTAGATCTGCTGACAAGTCTTTCCCTGGAGGCTTGACCTGAGCTAAGCGTAACTCCTCTTCCCGGATTTTTAATTTTAATTTTTTTATTTTTACTTAAAGATAATTTCCGTCAAGACTTTGCGAATGATTTTATGATTAATTATTTTATCAAAAAAAATTATTAGTTATAAATTTAATATTTGGGAATGCTAATTTGTTTCAATAAAACATATTTTATCGAGTTATACTATTAAAATTATAAAAGGTGGTTGAAAGTTACTAAATATTGGTTTATGAAAATTATTTTGAAAACATAAAATATGGTTTTAAATACTTTAGATGACTAATCATGACATTGAGAAGTTTGAAACAATATTTGATGATACCAAATATTTGATTTTGAAGTTATATGATTAAAATCACTTTGATAAATCATTAGATATTATTTTTGTTATGTTGGTCGTTCAGGAGTAATAATTGAATTGGTAAGGTTAAATCATTGGGTAATATTTTATTGATTTAAATACATAGAAAGTTTTATCCATTCAACGTTTTTTTGGCATACGGGATACCTATGAATGCATTTGCTTTAAAGTATTTGTCCATCCAAATAAATCTTAAAGTAATAAGATAGGCTATATGTATAACACAATCTCTGTCATACAAATAGAAATTCTCATTCTCCCTTATCATCCTTGGGCCAATCTAATCCTTCTCTCCAGCATATATACAACTCCCTTATTTCTCCTATAAACCTGGTCCTCCCCATCTCCCCCTCTTCCACAACTCCGACGACAAAGGCCACAACCACCAGTCCCGTCCCGGCCAACCCTCCTTCTTGTCGACCATGACCACACCTATCGCTCCTCCTGCTGCCCTGGCACCCAAGCCATCAGGAGCTCCCCACCGTATCCTCCGGCAATCCATCGGCCACCACCGACACCCTCCTGACATCCTCCTTGCCAACATCCACCAATCGCCACAGACATCATCATCAGCGGCCAATACACCAATCTTGTGCCATGTGTCCGTGTCACAATCACCATCACCAGATTCAGTGTCCAGGTGTCCGTGTCCACCACCACCATCGTGCAGTTGTGTCCGTGTCGACACAGCCAATACCAAGCAACCATTATCCTCACAACCACATCACCACCACCCGCCACCAAAACGACAGACCACCAAATACAAAACAAGTTCTGACCTAACCTTCACTCACGAACTCCGCAACCACCGTCGGAAAACCCCAATCATCCGCCGCACCCAAACATCATCTCCGGCCATGCCACACACGCGCCACCACCTCCAGAAATAACCGCCCAGATATCCGTCGAGGACAGATCTGCCTGGACTCCGGCGGTCGCTTCCACCGCGGCCGTTGAACCATCTGGAACCAATGCGCCGGTCTGGACCGCCTCGCCATCGAGCTTCTGGACTGCGCCATCGAGGCCCACAGTGCTGGGCCGCTCGACACCACATCCAGCTAGCTGTGCCTGGCCGCCAGAGGCTGGCGAGCCGCTCATCCGCGAAGCCAAGCCCCACGGGTGCATCGCGGGACCAGGCGAGGCTCGTGCCAGCCAATTCGAGCGTCCCCTCCGCCCTTCGCCGGGTACGCCAGCTTCGTGGTGAGGCCCAAGCTCCGTCGAGCTAGGTGGGCCATCCCCGACCGCCTTCGCATCGAAACCGCCACCGTACTGAGATTCCGAGGTGCTCTCTCTCTCTCGCTCGCTCTTTCCCCTTTCTTTAATTATAATTTGGCTCCTCTCTCTCTGCTGAGAAGAGAGCAATAAATGGGTTAGTGGGTCGGGTAAGGGCCCAAGAGGGTGGGCTTGGGTTTTTATATTTGTATTATAATTGGTTGTTGTTGTTGTGATAGTTGTTTTAGGAATGGTCCAGAAGCCTGTGGGCTGGGTTTGGGCCATGGACCCGAGCCCAGAGGTTTATTCAGATTTATTTGGGCTTAAATAGGTTTTAAACAAATTTGTTAACTAGAGATAATAACTTTCCTAGATTTTACCTATAATACAATTACGAGATTAAAATAATTATATTTGTGAAAAATATATGTTTTGGGTTTGTTAATCTGGGCTAAAGCCCATGGGCTTTAGAAATCTTTCCTTATATTAAAATAAATAGTTTTGGGCTATTTGTTAAAAGTATATTTTGGCCATATATATGTATATAATGGTATATGTGTACAATATAGGTATTTATGGGTAAATGTATATTGTGTTATGAATAAGATTATTATTATCTTTAGTAGTGTTATTTTTAACTAATATTTTCAAGAAAAATATTTTGTATAAGGTGTTGGGCTGAAAACTAATTATACGATTTTTCTTAGGAAAGGTATTTTGAGGGCTTCTACTTCAAAAAGATTTATGTAAGTTATATATATATTTCCTCAAACGGTTTTTAAATACATATTATGCATATTGTAACATTTGGGTATATTTTAAAATAGCTTAATATTTTCTTAAAAATACTATTAAGGATTTTCATAGTATCATAAAACCAATATTTCTTAAAAAGGTATAATACCTACTACGTTATAAATATTTTCTAAGTGTCCACATATTTTGTAATTAAATAATCACTTTTTCTAAGTTAAAAATCTACCTAGATTATTAGATTATTGTTGATCGTAGCTAATCATATTTCTGTTTCTTTTACCAACTTTGGGGCCTCCTTGTGTCAACCCTAGGCTAATCAGAACATCGTGGATCCAACGGGATTATTGGTTTCACCAGCTAAGGACCTCAGGCAAGTACACTTTCTGATTGCTTTTCGATTCATAGTAGTTTTTACATTTCATGTTTATACATATGTCTTGCTGTTTGTTGACACGCTCGTCACACGGAGTAGTCGGGAGGGAAAATATCTTAGTAGACATGTGGACTACCCAGAACTATCCCCTGTGTCTTTCGTGGAGAATAGCAGCTGCACACGATACGTGCAGGGTGCCGGATTTACCCCTAGCCGTTCACATGTCGAACAAAATATTTCACATCACATAGATAGTTGTCTTTTATTTATTTCCCTTATCTTCTCCACCGTGCCATGTCATCAGTATCTTCTAGTTTTTACCTCTCATATGTTATTCTTATGTCTTGTTAATTCTATTGTGTTTTCGTATTGCCGTCGGTTTGTGTGCTTGTTCTATTCCTGAATGGAAACCAACATTTTTCAGGTTTAGCCGCGATGACTCTTAGCACTGGGAAGGCATGGGTATGCTGAGTTCGACCTAGATAGTGGAACTAGATGTCTTTTCTATATTGTGAGAACTTGTATCTTCTTTAATTTTAAATATTGTAAATGTTGTAATAAATCTAGAAATGTGAATGAGCAATAAAGTTTATTTTGAGCATTTATTTCTTACGGGCTTGACAGCGTTCTACCATCGACTCTGCGGCGTAGGCTGGCTTGGACACGTCTCATATTCGGAAAAGTGGGTGCGGGTCGTGACACTAAGTAGGCATCAGCATTTTGGAGTGCTTCGCTCAATACAACACGAAGGTCCATGGAGAGCCTTAGGAGCTCGTATAACGACAACTTTGCCAGCGTATTAGCCAATTATGCTAATATATCAAAGTTGTAAGGTCTCTCCAGCCCCGGAGGTGCATCGTTGTAGAGTGGCCTGTCGAAGCGGGTTTTCTTTGGCTTGGACTTATCTGCCAGTGGGGGCTGAAATGGTCTTGGAACATCAGAGGGAGGCAACATTGCCGGCTGTGGATCTTCGACTGAACTGTCCCGTATAGGCTAGACTTGTGCTCAAGACCGGGTAACAACGGCTGCCGCTTCCTCACCTTCGACTAAAATTGTATGGCAGGATCTAGACTTCCTGCCCTTTTTCTTGTTGGTAGGAGATGACACCTTCTGGGTAACTTCGGGCACTAAGTCCGGATGCACCCATATGATCTCTCCTCGCGATGTGGTGAGAGGTACCAATCCAGATGTGTAGTTCCGGACGGGTGGAAGATTAGTAACCTTCATCGTTGCTCGAGGGACATGTATTATCCCGTCTGGAGTGCTTGTTGGAGGGAAGTCACCGAACTGAATTGACACCATGTTCGCCGCCATGGTAACATCTTCAAAGTCTATCGACAGAGCATTGGAGTCGATAAGACTCTAGATGTACCACTTTAATTGGAAGCAGTCATGAGTGGAATGATGGACATAACGGTGGAAGTAACAATATTTTGGGTCCTCTATTTCTGCCCCTCGGGGCTCGTGCCTTGGTGGAGGGAGCTGGATCCTACCCCCTTGCAAGCGCATATCGAAGATAGGTTTGACATGACTATCTTCAAATGAGTAATTTACCTTGGGCCACTGACCTTCCGCCTGTTTTTGTTCGGACTTCTGGGTCGCATTAGCGACCATGGCCTATTTGCCCTTATTATCCCGGTTGGAGGTGGCGCCACTGTTGTTGTTGCTGGAGGTGGAACCAAGACGTCTGCCCTTATCATCTCTATCTGGGATGTGTAATTCCAACTGGCGAGCCTTCTTCAATTTTGCCTCCGTATTGGTAGCACTTATGATGAAGGTTGTCCAATCCCTGAGCTGATCGTCGCCCATCCAGAGGCTAATTGAGGGGAGCAACTTCTTCTGGCAGATTTCAATCAAGGAGCTCACGGGATTGCCTTGGGGTAATCTCATTGTGGTTTGGCGGAACCGCTCGATATAGTTCCTTGTTAGCTCCCTCTCTTCCTAAACAACGTCTTTGAGAAATGACATCGTCACATCATGCCCCACTTCATAGAATCTTTCCAGGAACATGTGCTTGAAGCCGTCAAAAGAATGGATGCAGTTGTCGGAAAGGTTGCGGTACCAGTCGAACATGATCCCCTCCAATGCTCCGATGAATAATCGCATGAGGATGGCGTCACTATGCGGCAAGTGGTCGGTTGTGACTTCAAAGTAAGTCATGTACCGACTAGAAGATGTCTTCCCGTCATATGAATCGATATGAAATGGCTTGTACCGTGGTGGAAAAGGCACATCTCTCTATGTAACGGGATACGACTGCCGTATTCTGAGGTCTCGAGAGGAGTCTCGGGCATTAAACATTGCTCGAAGCTTCTGGACTTCCCTCCTTGCCTCCTTCGCTTCATCTGCAGCTGAAGGAACGGATGCTCCTAAGGGATCATCACCCAAAGGAGGGGCGGTCGTATTGGAGTCCGCGTTGACTGCTGGTCCCAAGCTTGTTTGTCTGGGCGTCCTTACTGGTTGAATTGGCAAGGCGGCTTTGATTTCGTCCACGGATTTGACCAAGGACAGGAGCATGGCTTCAAGTACTTCTAGTCATTGTAGGTCAGAAGGCGCTTCATGATGATCGTCAGCCATAAAGACTGTCCTCACGTGGGTAGAGGTGGAAGGGATCGTATCAGAGGTGCTCTCTGTGCCGTACCCTTGTACAAAGAAATCGTCGAGGAATGTCAGAATATCATCTTTCTCGGACTCGGAAGGGGTGTTTTCCCCTGCGCAGGAAGCCGCATCGTCTTGGCGAGGGTGGTGGCCCTCAGGAAAGTCCAAGTTTGTTGCACAGTTTTTGGGGATATCTACCCCCTGTGTGTGCTCTTGGTACTCCGGGTTGTCGTATATATTGAGGGGATTGCTACCTCCAGCTTCATCTACTCTCAAGGAGGCCGAAGGTGTACCCCCGGGTGCTGGAAGCTTTTTTTGGATCGAGTGCCTAAATAGATACCCCTTGTGGTTGTCGGTGGCAACCCTCCAGATGAGAGTCTCCTTGCAATACTGGCCGAGATTGCCGGACTGGAAGAGCCTGTCTTCTTTCCTCCTTTGCCAGAAGGAACCTTCTGAGTTGAATTACAACAGGCGAAATAAAACTCCTCGTCTTCCAAAATTTGCACATGTTTCTTGAGTTGTTGTCGGACAGGTGCTGGCTGCTGTAGTCTTTAGAAAATTGACTGCCGGCCTTCAGGTGCTGCAGATTTGTTACAACAGCAGTTAATGATGACTCGGGTGCAATGCCGTCCCGAGAGGGACTCATCTCATGCCAATGTTTCCACCTTGCGTTTGTGAGTAATCACCTCACACAAGTCGGTAGGAAGCTTATCTACCTTTGCACCAAACTTGTGGACTCGGGTATCCCGAGCGCACAGGTGCTTAGGTATCATGTTTGCTCCCCAATCTGAGGCTAGTAAAAGCACATGCTCTGGATCGTTGGAGGGAGACTTTAAAGACCCACCCTGTCCGTTAGCCCTGGGGGACTGGACGCGGGTGGTTCTGTACAACTTTCCATCAGGAGTCCATATAACAGTTAACGGGGCCCGCTGACAGTCAGCAACTAGGACAGTTGACTGGGCTTATTGGGCCCGTACTGCCCTAGACTTCTTTGACTTAGCACCTGGAGGCACATAGTTAGAAGAGTCCAGATTGATACATCCCACATTCTCAATGGACCGCAAGGAGTCGGGCCCGTATGAGAGACGGTTGAACACAAAGCTTCTGACAGGGACGCATGAGACATCCTGTCTGAGGCCAGGATTGGCTGTCGTATGGGCTATCTTCCTGCGGCCAGAGCTGGCTGCCGCATAGGCCAGAGTTGGCTGCCGCATGGGCCATCTACCTGTGGCCAGAGTTGGCTGTCCTATAGACCATCTTCCTGCGGCCAGAGATGGCTTCCGCATGAGTTGTCTGCCTACGGCCAGAGTTGGCTGTCGCATGAGTTGTCCGCCTGCGGCCAGAGTTGGTTGCCGCATGGACAGACTGCCCATCTCTCTTATGCAGCTTCTTCTTTGTCTGCATAGATTTCTCTTGTGCTCCCAAAAAATCAGCATCATAGTGTTTTCCTCTGCTGGATTTGGGGACAATGGGGTCCTCTGCGGTCGGAAGCAAGGCCACATGAGAGCTTTGGTCACCGTCTTGGGCTGCAGAAGGAGCTTCTTCAAGAACTTGGTTGGGGGCAACAGTTTTGCACACCGACGTCTTGCGAGTGCTCTTTGGGTTGGCTCGCTTCTGTGATGGGCTAGCGCTCCCTTCAGAGAGCATTTCTTCGAAGGCTTGTTAGTCAAAACGAACCACAAGCATTTGTTGCATAGAGCCGAGCTTGGACGCGTCAGGTTGCGTCACCAGCTTCTCATCAGAGGAGAAGGACGTCCCCAGCAGATTTGCTATCGTATTTGCCGTTAAAAATTAAAGACAGGTATTACAGAAACACTGAAATTGATTGCAAACTCGTTTGAACAAAAAAAGCCTAGAAAGAAATCCTAAGAAACAATCTAAGTACAATTATTTAGTTTTTGATTCTGGGGTGTGACGGTGGAGGCTCGAAAAAGTGTATCAACTCTGCCTTACTCCTTGGACTATCTGACGTAGTCTTTAGCTCTTGAAGAAATTGCCCTTCGAAGGTTGCTAGCCTTTTGTAGGGGTGTGGCACCCTGCTATTTATAGTGGTATGTATTTTGAGCCGCATAGATAGCCTGTGGCCACATGGCTAATCAGCACGTGAAGACCCGCTCTTTGGTCGCCAGCTGTCGATTTGTTAGGATTTTGTTGCAGCAAATCTGGGTGGTTGAGACTTGGTCAGCCTGCCACGTGTCCTATCGCAGGATAGGAATCATTTTGAGCCGCATAAGTCTCTCAGTTTTTGACCATGTTGGGCCGCATGAGACTCATGCGGCTTAAGTCTCAATCTTCCTTAGCCTACATATAGCTTAAGGACTTTTAAGCCGTATAGATTCTATATTTAGGGCCGTATAAAGCTCATGCGACTTGGATCACAGTCACCCCTTGGCCGCATGAAGTTCGGAGACTTTGGGGCCGCATATGTTTGAGCCGTATAAGGTTCATGCGGCTTGGGTAACACTACTTCTGGCCGCATGAAAGCGTATGAACCCTGCTTTTGGTGACGTCTCACGTCTTATATTTTTGTCAGAGTGTCAGAGCTGTTATTTTTGTCAGTTTTGACAAAACTCATCAACTTTATCAGACGAACTAATCCACTTGGCCGTATATCGTTCTTCTGCGGCTCGAATCAGTCTGGCTGTCGATGGACCGCATAAGGTATTGAATCTGTGATACAGCTCTCCTTTATGCGGACCTGTTTGGCCCAAACTACATATGTTGCAACTTGTGATCCGCATAAATCCCATATTTTCCATGCTTCTACACTTATTTACGTCAACTAATACTTGAGGTGTCATAGGATGTCATGACCCGCAACTGCTTTTGGATTACGAGTACGTGTCCAAGCCCAGCCTACGCCGCAGTGTCGGCAATAGAATGCTGTCTATGATAAGCATTATCCATACAAGTACACAGTTCACATTTATCATCCACAACTAAGTTGTAATAAAAGATTAAACTCAAGTCTCAATAAATAATTTAAAGAAAGATCCACTACAACTCAGCTAGTCTCGAGAACAAACCCGCTAAAATAAATATAAAACCACTGAAACTAAAGTTCGCTAAGCTCACTAGCTAAGAATAACACGAAAAAGCATAAGAAAGAAATATGCTACTGTATATCAGTAGAAGTAGCCGGCACATTGGTAACGTCAGTGTCACCAAGATACGCACCATAAATCTCGGGGCAAACCACATTGTCTGAAGCTGAAAAATAGTTATCCAGTCAGGATTGGAGCAAGATCACCATAACATTACGCTACATAATATAATATAATTGCACACAAAATTGCAATAAGGAAAAGATGAATATGATATGATACAACAGAGACCACTATATCTTGGAAAATACGTCAAGAGTACAATTATGACATGGAACAGTTGAAGGTATAGTTAAGACACGAAGACAATATAAGAGAACAATAAATATAAGACAAACCTCTGGGCAAAATGTCAACACGAAATAAATCATGTGTACTGTGTGTTTTAGAATACAAGGGTTCTGCATGTGGACGGGTTAGGACATCCGGCAGTCGGTACGTGAGGTGCAACGACTGCTATCAACATTGACATTGGGGAAAAATTGTACATTACGTAGACCACATGCATACTAGTTGTATTCCCCCTCCCGACTCTCTCATAAGTAAACATGATCACTTTAACATTAACTTTAAATTTAAACATTGAACATTGAACATTGAAGATAGAACATTGAACGAAAATATTCAGTGAACATGCATGGTTATGGTAACAAGTATAGCTCTCGTGCACCAATGATATAGATGATAAGACTATCAATTTAAGGAAAAGAATAACATGCAGCATAAAATAAAGGCAACATAGGTCATAGTGATACTTGCCTTGCTCTTCTAGATGATGAAGTCACAACTCAAACGTCGTAGACCAATCTTTCTTGTCACATAAATAACCATAAGTTAGATAATAAAAATCCCACTCTAAAAACCCTAGAAAGTAGCTACTAGTTTAACATAACTAATCCTATTTAATTCTGAAATAAATCATCTAAAACCTAATTTAATCTAATATAATTCTAGAATTAGAATTAAATACAAAGTTTTAGCCAAGGAAGATCACAGTTTCCAATTTGGAACCCGTGGCACGCAAATCAAGGTGCATCAATGACTAAATAGCCAAACGACATAAACTCTATGACTTGAGTGTGTACCCTAGTATATTTCAGTGCGATGAGTGCATTGGAATTGACCATGCCACAAAATCACGCTTTGGTCAAAAGATATCGCCGTTATGGCTATCCATGACCAAATCGGTGATTTATTGACAAAACTATGTTCTACGAATTAATAAAAATATTTGATTAACTAACTAATTTCTAGGAAAAATATATGGCATAGAGCTCTGTGTTAGCTTTTCGAAACTTCAAACGGTTCATGATTCGGATTCCTAGTTCTCCCGAAATCTCGAAAACACCAAAACGTGTCAAATTTCGGACAACTAGCACTCTACGAATTTTCCAGAAATTTAGCTTCAAAAATTATGAAAATAAATTAGATATTCAGAAAATATACCTCAATACGCTTCCAAAAAAAATGGCATGCAAAAAGCTCTTCTGGTTTGGCGGCAATCACTTCGGGAAGTTGAAGGACTCCTAGATGAAACCTCTCTCAAAATCGGCAAAAATTTAATTACGATTTCGAATATAATAATATATATAAATATATGAGAGAGAGAGAGAGGCAGTGCTGACTCATTCTGGCATCGACAGGTGGACCAGGGGGTGGTTGACTGTGCTGATGACAGTATAATTAATTATTTAATTACAGAGAATTATTAAAAATTCATTTTAAGTCCAAATAAATCAAAATAAATTGCAAAAAAATCCCAAAAATTCTAGAAAATATTTCTAAGTGTCTAGAATCTAAGTAAAATATTTTAACACAAAATATCATCGTGTGACCTCGCAGTAAATTTCAAAAACCTATAAAATATAAATTCTATATGTTTTAGTTATCTAAAGATTCTAAAAAAATAAAAAAAATCCAGAAAAATCCTAGAATATTCTAGAACATATTTATAACCTAGTATGGCCTAAATAAAATACTGGGTCCCAAAAGTAACTCCGAATGGCCATATGGTAATTCATGAAAGTCAATAAAATATATAAATCTTTATAAAATAAATATTTAAAAATTATCTAAAATATCTAAAAATCATAATAAACTATAAAATAGCTATAGAATGTTTATATAACCTACATGTGGGCGTTGGCATGACATCCTATGATCATAGAAATCAACCATAATCTAATCAAATAAAATTTAAAAAAATCCATAAATTTTTAATCGGGGTGGCAGACGCCACATACTATCCCCCTTAAAAATATTTTTGTCCTCAAAAATCAAACATACAAGCTTATACATTAATATAGTAATATATGCAAGCAATCTTCAAGTCATGGGAGGGTCATTATTGAAAAAGAAATCAAACTATCATGGCCATAGGGGAATACTTCGTGTCTTCGATTGCTTGTTTTTTCAAAATAGGTGACGAAAAACAATAAGAGTTCAAGGGAGATGGGATCGATTTGCAAATACTGGTTTCAAGGATGATTGAATAGTTCAAAAGGGAGTTGTCAAGATCGTTGCGGTTGAGATCCTAGAGGAAAATTTTAACTATATCTTAATCCTTGTAGAATAATCATGCGAAGAGCGAACAAAGTGCACTAGGTTGATCAGACCATCATGCACCGGTTCTGATTAGACAATACATTAGTGGACATGCCCAGATAACATATGTCTTAAACTAGCTCGATAAAAGGATAAGCTTGCAAAACTAGGCTATTATAGCAACATTAGTCAAGAGAGTTAGAACTATGAGTACACGAGA
Organism: Iris pallida; assembly: GCA_029216955.1. NCBI lineage: Eukaryota > Viridiplantae > Streptophyta > Magnoliopsida > Asparagales > Iridaceae > Iris > Iris pallida. The sequence goes on along the minus strand of JANAVB010031658.1, from coordinate 41,251 downwards.
AGATGAAGAAGGTGTGAATAGTTCAAGTTCTTCAAATAAAATCTAAACTCATCTGGTGTTTGTGTCTATATATTCGTCCTATTGTCTTCTTGTCTAAGGCCGTGGTTAAGGTCAAATGGAGTGTTAGGTCGTGCGGCATTCTACCTAACTTATTAAAGTAGTAATATGATGGGACAATGGAACATGTCTTCCTAGCATGAGTCACATTCCTAACCTTTATCAAGTACGAAAGAAGGGATAAGAATTACGACAGAAGGAATAAACCAAGATGCAAATCAAGGAAGTCAGGCGAGAGTTTGAAAATAAAATCGGGGAAGAAGGTCAGGTATGTGGATGAGATCCTAGACTCTAATACTATATGTGGATGATGTAACTCTCCTAGGAGTTATTCTAAGTCCTATCTTCAATTCTATTTGCAGGCACACAACTAGTACTACTAAGTTGAAGTACTAATCGTGAGTTCGCAACCTTATGCGAAATCGTGGGGGTACCGGCTGGATCCCCATGTGGGCGGGAGGGATACTCGAACTTGTAGATGTCATAACATCTTAGCTCGATGGAGCGTCCAGCACCTTGCTCGTCGAACCTACGACCTCTAAAGCTTCAGGAGTCGGGTCTGCCTAAGGAGACTTCGACCCGAGAATCTCAACGCTTGTAGGCTCAGCCGGACTGACAACAGTGTCAATGCCAAAAACCACAATAGTCGAATCTCCCGAATGGCTCATCACGGTCCCCCAAGTGGGTTGGACAGCAAGGGATTCTTCCACCATAGGGCCCTTGCCCTTATCAAGATCCACCCAGAGGGCCCGCCAACATAAAACCCTACTATAACACTTACAGCTGGGACAGACTCCTCTGTACCAGCCCCTGATAAAGGATCAAGCGTGGCATCAGGAGGCAGAACGGTTGCTTCAGTCTCTTTTTGCACTAAGACATGAGTAGGACTCGACAATCGAGTCATTTTCCCTACCTCAACTTTCGTTGCTGGGACAGGAGTGGGGCTCGACAATGGAGTTGTCTCAATCTCTGCCACCCGAACAGTCGTTGGATCCGATTGTGAAACCGGTTCGTCCCCAAGATCATGAGAGAGCTCAACTGGTATCACCCCAGTCTGTTTCTCTCCACCCATTATAGAGTCCCCCTCGATATTCTCAACATCTTCATCTGGAACGTCTTCCGAAGAAGACGAATCGCAATCAACCTCTTCTTCTGGAGGATCTTTTGTCATCATCTCATCCTGGGTTTCAACAACAACTTTCTCACATATGCCCACGGCCGGTTGCTCCACTGCTCACGAAGGCCCCACTTGATATCCTCGCATGGTGAACGAGGGATGTTCAATATTGTTAGATGCCACCACATCAACGGCATCATCTCCAGTTACAGTCAAAGGCGGCTAGGATATCCACCTGAACAACGTCATCTGGGTCCTCCTACACGGAAGACTGCACAATAAGGGAATGCGCACTTCAGAAGAGCTCACAACCTCCTTCTCAAAAGGCCTATCTGGACCTCGTTTTGAAGTTCAGGATTTCTTCTTCGTCACCTCCTATAAACAAAGAAGAAATAAACACACATGAAGAATAAGAAGATCGTATTGCATTTCATATTGATCGACTTACCGTCACGGGGATGAACTCTACCGGTCCCCCTGTGGGCAAAGCCATGGTCGCCCCTGACTTAGTCGCCAACATTTTTTGGGACTTCTTGGGTGCACCAGAACCTGCATCTGTCAAAGCACGCATCTTCAGTTGAGTAGCCGCAAATTCCTCCCGCGAGCCATCCGCTGGTGCTATCGGGGATACCGCTGGAGCCACAACGTCTGGCGAGCGATACGCCCTGGCTTTCACAAGCATGGTCTCAGACGCCTCTAGCTGAGTCCCAACAATGAAACTAGTCTCTCTATCATAGCCAGGAGATATGGTGTTCATCGAGCAATAAAGTTTGACGGCATAAAACAAAATGTGCGGCCGGACATTTTGAAGGGGTGTCGTGAACTGCACTCCCAGACACCCAGCATTATAGTACTACCAACCACGGGCTCCATCCAACATCAGCTGAGTGTAGCCAAACTGGCGTGCAAAACGGCTTGGTAGGTATGGCTCCAAGAAGCAATGATTCCTGTTCAGATATACCAAGTGAGAAAGCCGAATGCTTTGTAACCATCAGAATGCCCACACTGGCAGGGAAATGGCATCTACGCCCGAATCCTCCAACTCTTTATCTGCTTTAAAACCCATAAAGACTGGGTCAACCTTGGAAATATCCCACCCTTGAGGATGGGACAAGACCTTCCTGCAAACAGGGACACCGGTATGTAGCTACCTCCTTCTATAGTAGTGGCAGATGAAAGCATCACCGACAACATGTCCCTCCTCCGTGTCAGAGCACATTACATTGGGATGATGCAATATTAACCATCCCATTAGATAGTGATAAGGCAGCTCCGCTCGAGGAAAATTACCACTCCTTTCCTTCGATGCAGTGACATCCACTATAAATTCTCTCAAACCCCGCATCAGGTTGCACACCATCGCGGGAAGTAAAGCCAAGGGACGACCAAAAACCAGCTTCACAGCTGGCAGGATAAGGTTTCTAGTTACCCACTCTACCAACTGGATCCACCAGAAAACACACATTCTCGGAGCCAAATTATCAGATAGGCAGCCAGCACAGCCTTCGGTGACATTTTGTGAGCATGGGGCCAGAAGTAGCTATAGATGTTGTCGGTCGGTTCTTTATTTTCATCCTCATGGGGATTCACTCACTAAGCCTCTTCATCTTTGCAAGTACCTACGCATGGGTAAGACCCTGGGGTAGTGTAACGCCCCAGTCCCAAAATATGTAGGACTAGGAACCTAGACATGCCAGCCGTTTAATAAATATATATAAGCTGTAAAATACAGTAAACCATGACAACTAATCTCATCCACAAAATAAAGATAAAGCTTTCATAGAATTAAGTAAGAATTTATCTTTTGTACATGATATTGGACGAAGACAAATCCAATACCAACTAGTAAGAGAAGAAATACATAAACAAGAAATGATTTTGCAAGAGTAGCATGGATGATCCAAGAGCAACCATCTCCGAAGGAATATGGAAGATCACGGCCTTGGCTAGAGCATCTGTAAAAATTCAAGAACACACACCTGGAGAAATCACCAGGTCCTCAGAGGAACGTAACAAGATACAACAAGAACATGCCATAAACTGAATATAAACTGCTCAATAATAATAAGTCAAATCGGATCATAACATGGTCCAATACTTCACCCTTGAATTAGTGTACCATCCCCCCAACCAAACAAGGACAGGAGATGGTACCCTAATCTATGATAGAATATTTTTCCAAGCCATGAATCCAATATAGTATCCGGACCACAACAAGGTTCAGTACCTTCTCATTGAAGCAGTGAACCACACCTACAACCAAACAAAGACAAGGTGTAGCAAACTAGTCCGCGACAAGTTACTGTTCTAAGCCACAATTAGATATAAGTACCTAAACAAAAAGTACATATACCTAAAGAATAAGGTAGCCTAATCATTCTAAGTGAATGTAGTTTAAGAATAAACCTCTAATGCATGGGCTCTCTGGCTGAAGTACGATCGGCATAATCCCCTCTCTGGGCACCAGGGGCCCAGTAATGATATAAGAGCATAACGCTTCGTGGAACGTCAGTGGCCAGCAATAAAATAAAGGGTCATCAACCTGCATCTCCGACGGAGCGTACGGTCACAAAGGTAAAGTGCATAGTAGCCCATACGATAAGAAAATGTCCTTCCCACCCCAGGCCTATATGTTTTTTCACAACACATAACCTCTATTAACCGCTAAGTCAAACTAATCATGCAAAATACTATTAGCGGTTAATCCTATCATACGGCATATACATACCAGTGGCTAACCAGCTACGCATGTCCGAGTTCTATATGCGACTCGAGACTTCGTGGCTCAAATATGTCAAGGCATATGAATGCAACACAACCAAGGGTAGTCTCTTAAATCTAAGTTTAATGTGCATAAAATGATTAAATAGCAAGAAGTAGAACTAGAAAGTAAAATTTGCATCTTAATATACCTATGTAGCACAATTTATTTTGCACAAAAAGAAATAATAAATAAATACATGAAATACGAGCTAAAGTAAATAGACAACAAATGACAATGTAGCTTGCCTGGTAGTGTCGCCTGGTGTGGTGCGATGATCAAGGTGGCACAAAATATGATCCAGTGTTACAACTACACAAGACGGCCTTTAATGATGGCATGCACTATTCCGTCGGGTCAAAAATAGTCAAATTGGTTAGGAACAACATAAAGATGTCAAAATTGGCTGAGGGAATAGGAATATAGGATTACTCATGGACCGGAGGATAATCAAAGGGTATTGGATAAATAAATAATGTATATACAATTTAAAACTATTTATAATACTCAAGAACTGATCTAAACCACTAAGTTTCCTAAAATTTATGATATTTGACAGAAACGATATTTAATTAATTAAAAATATTTTAAATAAATATTCTAGAAACCATTTTTAGGGGAACCTACCTTTGTCAAATACTTTTTAGTATATATAAAAATAGGAAATAACATATTTAGCGTTCGAAATCTAGTTTTGAAAATAAATATAAGGTAGCCTAGTACATGAATAAAAATAGTCTTTTTAAAATAACTACAATATGATATTTTTCGTGCTTAAACAAGATAAAATATTTACCGTATATAATTTAGGAAAATATACTTACTTTCTATATGAAAAAAATTCTATGCTATAAAACCTTTGTATATATAAAAAAATATACTACCTTGCATATACGTACTTGCACGCGATGTACAAATACGAAAAAAATTAAAATTATTACCAAAAATTTATTTAAAAAAATCGTAGCAAAAATTTAGGGGATTTACATCCTACCCAACTTACAAGAATTTTGTCCTCGAAATTTAGGAATAATTAGGGTAGGTAGGGTTGAGAAGATAGGAAGGATTTGCTCTTTAAGAAAATGTGAACAAGGCATTGGAGAAGAGATGATGTACAATAAAATAGGCAACTAGGAAATCGTGATTCCAATATCATGGAAAATAAAATCAAGGTTATGGTTTGGGTATTGAATGAGGATCTCCTATTAAAGAAGAAATGAAGATTAATAAGGAATTGAGTAGATTAAGATAAAATAATTAGAGACTTTGGATATATGGTTCATTGAGAGTAATTTGTATGGTAGCCATCTAGGTTTAGGGGTATGGTTAAGGAAATGAATCTAATAATTTTCAAACTATTAGAATGTCATAATAGATCGAGAGTCGAAGGAAAGAACGCATAACTCTAGACGAGGTCATTGTCGCATGGCTTGGTTGATGGCTAGCTACACCCTTGTTATACAAATATCATGGGTATAGGAGAAAACTTTGTGTCTATCTATCAAGTATGAGCATTTTGTCTTTCTAAAATAAGTGAAAGACAAAAACAATAAAGAGTTCAAAGAAGATGTTATCGAATATGAATACGTGGTTCAAAGGCGACTGAATAATTCAAAAGAGAATTGTTAAGGCAGTCGCAGATGAGATCCTTAAAGGGCAAGTTTATCTATATCCCAATCCACATAGAATGAAGAGCGAACCAAGTGTACAAGATTGATTAGACCATAATGCAATGGTTCTGATTAGACAGTATGTTAGTGGGAGCTCTCCAATAAACATATGTCATGAACAAGCTCGATAAAGAATAAGCTTGCAAAATTACGCTATATTAGCAAATTAGTCAAGTTAGTCCAAATATTAGTACGGGAGATAATGATTGAAAGAAAACAAAAATAGTTCAAGTTCCTAAGTCTATTCCATAGTTTGTGCCTATACAGTCGTCCTACTGTCTTCTTGTTTAAGGCTTTGGTCGACTAGATGAGTTAGGGATCTCTAGAATATCCTATTAGTGACCTTCGGTTATACTACCTTAATGAGTAGTAAGAACAATGGGATTGCTAGATGGTGAGGTATTCTACCCAACTTACAAGAGTTAAACTAGTAGTGTGGGGAACAGTGGAACATGTCTATCTAGTGTGAGTCATCTTCCTAACCTATATCAAGCACGAAGGAAAGGATAAGAATTTACAGTAGAAGGAATCAAGCAAGATACAATCAAGGTAGTCAAACGAGAGTTCGAAATAGAATCGAGGAAGGAAGTCAAGTATGTGGATGAGATCCTAGACTCTAATCCTATATGCAGGCTTGCTTGGTACGATAAAGTAACCAACAATTTATCGCAGACCAGCATGGGCCACCACAAAAATATGTAACGTCTCAGTCCCAAAATACGTAGGATTAGAAACATAGACAAGCCAGCAGTATAATAAATATACGTAAGCTATAAAATACAGTAAACCATGACAACTAATCCCATCCAGAAAATAAAGATAAAGCTTTTATAGAATTAATAAGAATTTGTCTTTTGTACATGATGTTGGGCGGAGACAAATCCACTACCAACTAGTAAGAAAAGAAATACATAAACAAGAAATGATTTGGCAAGAGTAGCATGGACGATCCAAGAGCAATCATCTCCGAAGGAATATAGAAGATCACGGCCTTGGCTAGAATACCAGCGAAAATTCAAGAACACACACCTGGAGAAATTACCAGGTCCTCAGAGGGACGTAAAAAGATACAAGAAGAACATGCCATAAACTGAATATAAACTACTCAATAATAATAAGTCAAATTGAATCATAACATGGTCCAATACTTTACCTTTGAATTAGTGTACCATCCCCCCAACCAAACAAGGACAGGAGATGGCACCCTAATACATGATGGAATATCTTCCCAAGCCATGAATCCAATATAGTATCCGAACCACAACAAGGTTCAGTACCTTCTCATCGAAGCAGTGAACCACACCTACAACCAAACAAAGACGAGGTATGACAAACTAGTCCATGACAAGTTACTATTCCAAGCCGTAATCAGATATGATTACCCAAACCAAAAGTACATATACCTAAAGGATAAGGTAGCCTAATCATTCTAAGTGAATGCAGTTTAAGAACAAACCTCTAACACATGGGCTCTCTGGCTGAAATAGGATCTGCGTAATCCCCTCTCTGGGCACCAAGGACCCAGTAATGATATAAGAGCATAATGCTTCGCAGAACATCAGTGGCCAGTAATAAAATAGAGGGTCATCAACCCACATCTCCAGCGAAGCGTACGGTCACAAAGGTAAAGTGCATAGTAGCCCATACGATAAGAAAATGTCCTCCCCACCCTATGCCTATATGTTGTCTTCACAACAGATAACCTCTATTAACCGCTAAGTCAAACTAATCATGCAAAATACTATTAGCGGTTAATCCTATCGTACGGCTTATACGTACTGGTGGCCTGCCAGCTACGCATGTTCGAGTTCTATATGCCACTCGAGACTTCGTGGCTCAAATGTGTCAAGGCTTATGAATGCAACACAACCAAGGGTAGTCTCTTAAATTTAAGTGTAATGTGTATACAATAATTAAATAGCAAGAAATAGAACTAGAAAGTAAAATTTGTATCTCAATATGATTATATAACACAATTTATTTTGCAGAAAAAGAAATAATAAATAAATGCATGAAATATGAGCTAAAGTAAATAGACAACAAATGGCAAGGTATCTTGCCTGGTAGTGTCGTATGGTGTGGTGCGATGATAAAGGTGGCACAGAATATGACTCCAGTGTTACAGCTATGTAAGACGGCCTCTGATGATGGCATGGACTGTTCCGTCGGGTCCAAAATAGTCAAATTAGTTAGGAACGACATAAAGATGTCCAAAATTGGCTGAGGGAATAGAAATATGGGATTGCTTATGGACTAATAAATAATATATATACGATTTAAAACTATTTATAATACTCAAGAACTGATTCTTATAAGTCAAAATAGTTATAAGAAAATACTTAAAGTCAAGAAAAGTCATTTTTGGCTAAAACACTAAGTTTCCTAAAATTTGTGATGTTTGAATGAAACGATATTTCATTAATTAAAAATAATTTAAAAAAATATTCTAGAAACCATTTTTTAGGGGAACCTACCTTTGTCAAATACTTTTTAGTATATATAAAAAAAGGAAATAACATATTTAGGGTTCGAAATATAGTTTTCAAAATAAATATAAGGTAGTCTAGTACAATATTTTTGTTATAATATAATCTAAAAAATACTGATGTATTTATTTAATATTAACAAAAATACTTACTAATAAAAATAATACTAAATAATAATAATAATAATAATATTAATATTAATGATATAGTAACTAGTATAACAACTGTTGTAATACATACATACATAATACTTGCATATATATAGTTGTAAAAAAACTCAAATAAAAATATTAATAGTTATTAAAATAGTTAAACTGCAGATGTTACTTCTTCTCTCTCGAAGAGAGAAAAATGTAACAACACATTAAAAGAGGGAAAAATGAACCGTAGAGGAGAGTGAGAGAGAGGGAACCGAGTAAGGGACAGAGTGAAGAAGGAGGAAGTCGAAGGGAAAGAGAGAGCTGGAGGTCGGAGAAGAGGGATGAAGCGTTAGCAGAGAGGGGTCTTCTTATGTGGGGTGCACTTCGCGCGCTCGTGGCGGCCGCTAATCGCGATGGGGTCGCCGCGAGCCATGGTGACAGCGGCGGAGCTCCGGATGTATTACACTGGATCTTATTGGCGTGGCCTCGAAGTGTGGGTCGCCGGTGCTGGTGTTTGTGCACGGTCGACACTGGGAAGCTGCTCCGATGGAGGGGGCATACGGGTTAGTAGATCTAGCGGTTGCGGGAGAGGCTCGGCGGATGAAAGGGAAGGCCATGCGGAGTGGTTCAAGAGGCGGAAGGTGTGGTTGCGGTTCGTGGCCTATGCATGGCGGCGAGGTTGCTCGCCTGGCTCGGGGAAAGGCAGGGAGGCTATCTTCGACAGGTGTAGTGTTAGGCTAGAGTTTAGGTTTAGGTTTAGGGATCGTGTCCAAGTGTCGGACACGGGAATTAGTTTGGGATGTATATGTAAAACAAAAACAATTTATTGGAAAGACACCCGGGGGTCGGACCCGAGGCCATCACGGCTAACACAGAAAAATTTGGACACCGACACGGTGCATGATACTTCGGTGGAAAGAAGTTTAGACTTGTGGAATTTATTTGGATTCTATGGAAAAGAGCACAGAGAAGCTCTTCTTATATAGGAGATGGTGCTCCTAGATTGATATGGACTAGGAAATTCAAATCCCCTTTAGATAATTTAGTATTTAAATTGAATTATTTTAAAATCACTTTAATCAAATCCAATCCAAAATCCAATATAGATAAATTGAATCCTAATTAACTATAGATAAGTCCTATCTTATTTAAATCAATCAAATAAAATCTAATTACCATTTAAATTGCCACAAATAAATGCAAAATATCTTTTTATAAATAATAATAATTAATTTCAAAAATTCACAATAAATATTTAAACATTAATATGAAATAACTTCAAAAATATCTTTTTAATAAATTAAGATAAAAATAATTTCAAAAATTCAATATATATACATGAATTAAATTTCATGTACTCGCATGTAAATATAATTTTACATAAAACATATTTTTTTTAAATGATTACTTATAATTAGATGAATAAAAATAGTCTTTTTAAAATAACTACGATATGATATTTTTCGTGCTTAAACAAGATAAAATATTTACCGTATATAATTTAGGAAAATATACTTACTTTCTATATGAAAAAATTCTTTACTGTAAAACCTTTGTATATATAAAAAAATATACTACCTTGTATATACATACTCGCACGCGACGTACAAATACGAAAAAAATAAATTAAAATCAATACCAAAAATTTATTTTAAAAAAATTGTAGTAAAAATTTAGGGGGTTTACAGGTAGTAAAACGAACCTTCGACGCATCGCTCTCGTATTGAGTAAAGACATAATCTCTCCAAGTAGTCACATGAGGTTGTGCCTTACCCTTATCCCACCGTTGATTCAAATAGTGGTGGCTCACCACTTCTTCAAAGACTGCCACCATCTCCGGGTTCTTCTCTTCCAAGGCGGAGAACTCTTCATTCGTCGGGAAGTACTCTTCATACGGCTTAGTCCCCCAAGGAAGCTTCGAGACCTCGAACATCTCATGAAGTGCGTCCTAGCTCCACTACAGGCGTATAGAAAGTCCCAATATAGGAATTGTACAACTCCATGAGGGCCAAAAATATTGGCCGATTTATCTCTCTACCAGCCTGGATAGCGCGGACAACAGAAGTCAGGCCGATCCCTCTGAGTTTGCTCTTGAACTTTGCCAAGATCCAAAGTGTTAAGTCATCCTACTTTGGTACATAGTGGCACCAACCTTCGACCCGAAAGTCCCCTTATGGGTATGAAATCTTGGCCGCCAACATACGGTTGACGAAGGTCGAAGCAATAAAGGCAAAAGTTTGGGGGGAATGTCGTTGTATATGCTCCCAGGATACAAAGCTCTCAAGTGGTAAGAGGTTCCGCCTCGCATAAAGGTAAATGTATCCTTATGATTAGGCGAAGAGTCAATCCGAATGGATCCTGCCACTATCCCTCCCTGAGTCGGAGTGAGCTCCCATTTTATTCTTCTCTTCGAAGTATGACTAATGAAGGCGGTTAGTGGCAACTGACGGTCTATCCTCGACGTAAACATGTTTAGGTACTTCGCCCTGAAGAACCAATCTTCTTTGATCTTCAGCACCTTCGCTTCATAGGAGACTAAGCGATCTCCAAACAGAAATTCAGGCTTTAAGAAAACCTCGGTAGCAGACTCGGCATCATCGATCCTGCCACTCTCCATCATGGACTGGAAAAAAGAAAAGGGCTGATCTCGAATCAACTTCACCTCTCTTGCGGCTGATCCAGCATTATCGCAGCCTTAGTCGGGTTGACTATCTCCTCATTAAAGTCCAGACCCATCTGGAAGAGGGAGTTGTCGAAAAGGACCTCATTCAGCAAAGGCAAAGTCATAGACACTGCAACAAAGCAAAAGGGAAAAAAGAGTTAGCAAAAGGACTCAATCCGAGTCGAAAGATATGTGCAGTTTTAGCTGCTGCGCATCAAAAGTCATGGCGCATCATTGGGACAAAAAGTCCATGCGCACTAACTAAATTCCACCGCAGCGCATCCTCAGGACCAAAGTCCATGCACATTGGAAGGAGAGCTTCGGCGCATCATCAGGACCAAAAGTCCATACGCGTCAGCACAGGAAAGCTTCGGCACATCGTCAGGACCAAAGTCCATGCACGTCAGCACGGGAAAAGCCTAGGCTCATCTTCAGGATATGGTTCATACAAACCATACCCATGCACTTCAGCAGAGGGGTTTGGCGTATGATCCAAGATGGTTACCTACCCATACATCCAAAACTGTGCAACAAAGTGTATGTGTGTTTTCGATAAACTCCTAAGCAGCAAACCACCCACCGACAACTTCAGAGCGCACATGGGTGTGCGTCATATCGACGACTCAGGATTCCTCGACGTCCGCCTCACGGGCTTCTTGTCTTTGCCTCTTCCTCGGCCAGCAGCGCTATGAGGAGTATTGGGGGCTATTTCTCAAAAGTTAGGGTTTTTTCAAAAAACTCTAAGGAAGAAGAATATAAAAAAAATAGAAAAAGTTCTTCTCTCTCCACAGACGCCTATTTATAGGCTTAAGCCACGCATGAACTGATAGAAATATGACGTCAGTGTCTCTTCAGGTCTCGTAAAACTATCGACTTCATATCTCCCAAAAAAGATCATCAGTATTCAATCAGATTTCGAGGCGTTATCTTCTTTTACTTAAATCGAGAAAAGTATGCGCCAACTCAGCCATGCGCAGAATGGCCATGCGTCCACACAGGGCATACGCCCAAAAATATCTACTACCTATGCTTTTCGGTTCAAAGTATTCCAAAACTTGGCAAAAAGTTTTGAAAACTTTGAAGGGGGTCTTATAGAAGCATAAAATTTCAGGCGCATCCGCAGACCAGAATGTCTATATGCCACAAACATTATGCACCAAAGACTCAGGATAAATGTTAGCACATCATTTAAAGACAGCAAAGATAAAAAGCACATGAAGAGTAGATTTTTTATTTCATATGAAAATCTATTATATGGCTAAATAAAAAGTCTATTTATGAAGAAGCCTGAACTCTACAACTAGTCACATCACTCTGGTGCCTCAGTCCAAGCACATCACCCTTCCTCATCAAAGAAAATTACTTCCTCGTCAAACGCACGAGTGCTTCGTCTAATAAAGCATTTATTGAGCAGAACACGGGTTGGCAATCAATCCAAACCCGGTGGCTCTTTCAGCATAATGGAAGTTGGGGCATGACATCCCCGATCTTTAGATACAACAGGCACCCAACGCCATCTCGTAGAAGAACACTGTCGACAAGGGGTTCGAACATAAGTTGTTGTGTCCATAACTCTCCCGGCGCATCTCAGTCTTCTGAAAGAGTTCGTCATCAAAATCAAAGCATCTTTGAACGAAGAGATCCACAATCGATAGTGCAATATCTTGCCAAGGAGGAGGATCGATCGAGTTCATCTCAAAAGAGAAGTTTGATGAAAAGAATGAGCAAAATTTCTACACTGCTATTTATAGGCCAGGACAAATCAAACCCATGCGCCAAGTGGCAACTTCTCCGAAGTCAATGCAGTTAATTTGTATTTGTGATGATGAATCTGCCACCTCAAACTCAGCTAAGTCAAAAAGTCATCAATACCTCAAAAGAATCAACAAAGCAGACCAAAGGAGATGCACCATGCAGCTTATGCGCTCGTCAACTCCATGTGCTGCACAACTGATGCACCCACTTAAAGCTCTTTGTCCATCAACACATTTAATGCTAAAGTGACTGAAATGACAGCATCACGTATCTTGAAGTCTGAGCAGTCAACTTTTGCAGAAGACGAAGTGACGCAATTTTCACTCTTTTGTCGGTTACGGCTGTGTTATGCTACGTGGCCGATTGAACACTTGTATGTGCCCCCGTAGCCATGCGCTTAAACTCTGTATGTGCCTCAAAAGCTGTGTGCCCAGACTTTCTCTTGTTAGAAGCCAAGTCTCCTCATGCGCCAGATTTTAAGCGCGTCCACTCAAATCAAACAGCAAAGATCTTTGAGTAATAGGCACATGCCACGTGTCTTTGACTCAATTCTACCTACGAATGGGTGCCAACCACCCAAGATTTTAACAACAAATAAATCTCAGCAACTGCCACATGTCAGCTCCTCTGAAGCCCAACAGTGCAGTTCAAACAGATTCAATTCCACCTCTCCGGCGCATCGTCCATGCGCCCAACAAAGTCAGACACATGGCATTTCTACATAAGAAACCTCCATACGCGCATCGCATATGCGCGCATAAGCAGATCATTCTACTGTCTATAAATAGAAGGATCATTCCTTAATTCAAAGGCTTAATCTTCAGTTCTTTAATTTTTTTTCAACCACTTTAGCTTCCAGAGCACTTGCAAGAGTTCCAATCCTATTCATGTCCCTGCCCATTCCAGAGCAACTCAAAAATTCAGAGAGTTCAAGATCGTCGTTAGATCGTCAACGGAGTCAAAAAATTAACCCTCGCTCCATCGACATGGTTCCCAGATAAAACAAAAGTGTACTCCTAGGATCCCAATGAGATCCTATATTGTACTCTGTTCTGTTTGTGATTAAATATAAAAGTTTATTCCATAAATTTTTAATGGCAAACAAATATGACTGAAACATGTTACATATACAAGGCAAATGCATATAGCTACCAGTCTCCCTATACTCGAGCCTTCTCTCCTTTTCACCTATCCTTTACTGATACAAGTAGGCCTCCCTCTCTCTTGCTAATCAATATCTATCCTTATATCTACTGCTACTAAACACATGATTTCCTCTATAACCTATTGCTAATTCCCAAGACTCTACTGTCATGCTCACGGGACCCAAACCCCAATCTCTCTATTTCCTACATTTGACCTACACCAAACTATAGATACATATACAAATACCTACGTTTACATATTATAAGCCCCTAAAATTAATTTAGGTTTAAATTAGGGTTTTTAAACCATAAATGATTATTTTAGTCTTAAAATAATTTATTATAATTATTAGGAATTTTTTTAGAATTTTTAAATGATTTTTAAATGGTTTTTAAAACTTAAAATATCATTTTGCAATTATTTAAATTATTTTTATAGCAGTTTGCAATTAAATCAAATGTTTTAAATCAAAACTACAATATTTGATTTGTCTATGCAAATTAATTTTTTGCACAGAACAATGCGGGATAGGTTTTGCAAATTAAAAATTTGCATACTGTAAGGCAGTGGGCTGTTTTGTAATTTAAGATTTTTTGAGGGTTTTTTTGAAAAATGGTTGATGACCACCACCTTCGATTTGTCGTCTTCCTCCGCCGACCTCGTCGTAACCCTAACCCTAAACCATAATCTGACGGTCTAAACCCTAATCTAAAACCAAAAATTAGCCTATAACGCCCCCTCCGGTTCGAAACCCTAACTTTCTACACCTCCACGACCACCCTAGCCACCGCCCTAGCCTTTCTTCTCTAACGAGCTCGCCTGAACCCTATATCTAGGTTTTCCGTCGTTCTAGCCATCGTCAGCCGCTCCAACCACTGTCGAACATTCGTCTCGACGAGACGAACTCAGTTCAAATTTTTCCCGACGACCCCAGCATCTCCTCCGCCGTGCAGCAACCCCGACAGCCTCCGTTCGTTGGACATGTACGTGTCATTCTTTTTGTGGTTCATGTCGTGTCTCGTGTACACGTGTGTGAGGTCGCCGAGTGTCGAGGAATCCAGTAGTGTGCTTGGACACGTGAGATTCATGTCGTACGTGTTCTGGCTTCGGATACGAGATACGGTGTTATATTCTATCACTTTGTCCCTAACTGTCAGGACACGGGTTTAACATTTGGGTTTCGGATTTGTTATGTGCTAACGGGTTTCAAACCCATTAACTGTTGGGTTTGGTTACTGTGTTGTTCGGGTCGGGTTTTGGCCCAATGGGTTGGGCTGATTTTATATATATATATATATATATATAATTATATATATATTATTTTATATATATATATCTATATATCTATATATCTCTCATATCTATATACTACTATCTCTGTCTATGTCTCGCCTTCTGTTCCTATCTCTATCTCTTCTCTCTCTCTCTCTCTATCTGTCTTTCTTTCTCTGTCTGTCTCTCTCTCTCTCTCTCTCTCCCCCTTCTCTGTCTGTCTTTCTCTCTGTCTGTCTCTCTATCTCCTTCTCCGTCTTTTCTCTTCTCTTGTTTTTCTCTCGCTCTCTCTCTGTCTCCTGTTCTCCCTCTTCTCCCTCTTTCTCTCTTTCTCCCTCTTTCTTCTCTCTCTCTCTCTCTCTCTCTCTCTCTCTCTCTTATCTTTCTTTTCCTCTCTCTCTCTCTCTTTCTCTGTCTCTGTATCTTTTTGTGCTCCGTTTTATAGATGTAATTATATATTATTTTTTGTCAATAAATGTTATTGTTATGTATACTTTACTATATTAAAATATTATTATATTATTTTATATGCACATATGTCTATATATTTAATTTTGTATTTTTATGTATTCTGTTAATCATGGCCATTTGAGTCCAGACCTAGCATGGGTTTTGTGGACTTAAATGAGTCTATGTATATTTAAGGTATGTACGAGTCATATCGGACTTGATTCATGGCCTTGGGTCCCGTATCTGGACTTCGGTTCAATTTCGTATACGTGGATAATTATATTAAATAATTAATTAATTATTTTTCAGAAACTGTACCTTGCTGTATTTGAATTTTTAGACAGTATATAAGTAATGTAGAAATCTCAAAAAATTTGTATTTAAATACTATGTTAATTTAGATAATTTAATATATTTTTTCCAGGATTTAATTTGTATATTTTCCATTTTATATAAATAGGAAAACATAACTCATTTTCAAAGTACTTATGTTTACTGATTTTTAGTAAATATCTATATTAGTTTATAAATTCCAGAAAAATTAGTATAAATTTCTATAATTAACAAGGATCATTTTTGTACTTTACTTTATATATATTTGAGCTTTGGCCTATTTTAATAATTGTTGGAACACAGTGTACAGTCTAATTAATTAATTAATTAATTATGTCTTGTGAAGTTGTGTGTGATTTTGGGATATTTTAGTGTTGGGACCTTACCCTACCTTAGTATGGGGACCCTAAAAAGTTGGTTTAGGTATTGTGTCATCCCATATTGGTCTCTTATGCTAAAGTCAATCTTTTGGCTAGGTGTCTAGTTAGAAAGTTGTGTCACACCACTAGTGTCCTAGTATTGATCTTAGTATAAAAACTAAGATTGTATATCCTTTTTGACAGTGATAGGACATCGAATACCTATAGCTTCGTATTCATATCCTTGCTTTGCATAAGGCAAGTACCCCTATAAACTTTATTTACTGCATGTGATAATAAACTGTGAATGAATCATCTTAAAATGATGTTTCTTGAACTGTAAGTCATATCTTCACATGCTTTATACTGTTCTCAGTACCTACCATCCTTTATACTACTCCCAGTATCTTTCACATGTTTTAAAATGCTCTCGTATCTCACACATGTTATAGCTTAGGTTATAGGAAAACTGATAGCTAAGTACGTGATCATGCCCCCATCTACCGAATTCGAGCAAGGTCGTATTCTATATGCAAACCTTGACGTAGGCACTTATCCAGCTATATTTGTGCGTATGTATATCTATTGTATTTTCACTTGTACGAAAGTATATTTTTTTACATGTGCCACAGTACATTGTACACCTATTGACGATCACGTATATGCTCCAGTTTTAAAGATTATATATACATATGTCGCCATAACAAATATATCCTTGACATGATAGATTGTGATATGCAATGATTTTCTGTTATTACATCTCTTTTCCATTCTATGCTTAGTTTATTCTGTTTGTAGAACCAGTACTTGCTTCCGTCTTGACAGGATAACGTTGTAGGTATACTTACCGAAAAGGAGTTGCTATGTGATTCCTATTATGGGGTCACCTTTGAGGATCAGGCTTTACCCCACGAGGATGTACCTGCAGAAAAACTCGTCAAGTTTGTTATTTTAGTTGCTCAGGACTTTTGAGAGCAGGACTGTTTAGACTATATATTTTGTTACTGGACCTGTATCCAGTTTTATATTTTGGCTATATATTTTAAACATATTCGTATGATAGATGATTTTGTGTTTGTGATGATTTCTTCAATTTGACAAGTGGAACTGTTAGCACACTTTGATCTTTTACTGTTTACTTTTAAAAGAACAGCTTACTATGATATAACTCAAGCGTTGGCTGGACATGACTCAATCCGTCCTAACAAATTGGGTAGTAGGTCGTGACAAATATACAAACACAGGCCTAGGCCTTTTCTACCCCTCCTTCCTATCAGCTGTCATTGCCTATTTCCTACTGGTGTTGCTCTTTCTTCATATTCCCCGATACACCCCACTAATCTATTTTTTCCTATCTAATGCCTGTCAAACATCCTACCTCAACCATCAAAGTGATGACCACACAGGCTATGCCAAGGCCAAGTGGTTCATCCCCCCTACCTCCCTTGCCTAAACAACAACTTGATGTTGCTTCTACTGTTGTTGTTGCCTTGATGGCCAACTCCCAATCCCATTTCCTACAGGCCTAAAAACCTATACAAAGGCCTAACAGGCCCTACCCCCCTGCTGCACCTGTTACTGCAGGGATAACCTCCCCCTATCTACTGCTGTAGCAAGTCAGTCCTGTGCATGCTTGCACAGGACCTGCCTGTATAGGCATATGCCAACACTGATGCAGCTGGCCTGCCCCCAAAAGTTCCATGCATGGGTATGCACTACCCACCATTGGCAAGAGCCAATACACTGCTACTGTTGCCTATTTTTCTTTCCTTCCCTGCTATCTAACTACCTGCTAATTGCCTACTGCCCAGGCACATCCTATCACACACCAGTCATTCATGTATCTACCTATCCTATGTGCAATCACAAGTGTATATACATCTACTCCATTTTCACCTATATTATATACCTATATCATATTCTCCCTAACTACCTACAACCTATATGACTGATACCCTCTGGACACTCACACATATGTAATCTAACACATGTTACACACTCATTCCTAACCCCTTACCATGGCCATGTACATAGAGGTAGGGTCAGCCCCTCTCTTACTTGCTCCCTATTGACATAAACATATCACCCATATATTCCTATAGGCACCTCCCTTTATTTATATCCATATACTCATATGTGTTTACATATATAGATAACATTAGTCTCACATAAGCATATATAAACACACACCCTATAATATACTTATAGATACACACAAATATATGTATACGTATAGGTATACATACATGCACACACAAATCTAACTGTGCATTTCATGAGATATCATGACACCACACCACATATCCTATTTAGGACACGTACCCAAAATCTCAACTCAAAAGGGACACGAAAATCCCTACGGGGACACGTGTCGAACACTTGGTGCACTAGTTTACGATACGCCTAAGATACGCTATCAAACCTTGTCTGAATCATACCAAATTTCATAGGCAAGCCTAAAATAGGTAGACATACCTAATTAGTGAGCCACTAGGCTAGTAACAAGTGCCATGTGAAATAGAGCATGCGCACAACATGTGTAGAAGGACGAAAAACCTCCAAATTGATCCAGTGTCCTATCGTATCCAATTGTGGACACGTAGCTAGCCTCACAAAACTCTAACAAACCTAATTAGGTCACCTAATGATAAACATTTGGTGTTCATTCTCAGATTTTTCCAAGAATGACACAAAAATTCTATGTAAAAGTCTCCAAATGGGTCCAATGAAGCCCAAGCTTCTTCCCATGGGTAGCCCTAATGCATGGATGGCTCCTAATTGACAAATGACACTAATTAGAATCAAATACAAGGTTTAATTTCAGATTTTACCTATTGGGAGATGGATTTCCAATGAAATGGCACTAGTGGACACAAGTAGACACAACCATCAAGAATGGACACCTCCTTCAAGCTTCTCTCCTTTCAAAGCTCTTCTTCTTGTTAATCCAAGCTCTAGCCTCCTTAAAATGACACTAGGAATAGGTTAGGAATCAATTTGGGAATGGTGTTGGGTTTTTCTTCTCAAATGGAGAGGAAATAAAGAGGAGGCAAATTAGGGTTTCTAGAGGCTAATAAATGAACTCAGAGAGGGATTTTATGGGGGTGTAACCAGTCATCAACTCTAACCCTAACCTTAATTGCCATTTGAAATATTCAATAAGCCCTCACAATTAGTCATGAAGGTTTATTTTAGAAAGGAATTTAATCGGGAAAGGTTCTATTAACTAAAGAACTCACTTATTGCTCTCTAATTAATGGGTGTACCAAGACTAAATAATGGGTTCACTAATATTGTCATGACAAGTCTAGATGGGTCCATCTAGGTTCACTAACAACTAGTCTAACTAGTGGCTAACAACTAGCAACTAACTACAATTTATATTTAATTATATGAAACAATACCTATCATGGAAAAATTAAAATAAATACCATCATTATATAGAAAATAAAATTTTAAATTGGTACAAAATAGAAAAAGATAAAAATATCCCTATTCTGGAAATGTGGTAGTTACAATCCTACCCTCCTAAAAAAATTTGTCCTCGAAATTTTAAGTTGGTTGTACTCTTCTCTAGGTCAAGCCCCCAATAATCAAAGTCTTGCAGAACCTATCTAAAATTATACAACATGCAATCCTATGGAATGTAGACAAACATGCATGGTTATAGCCTTTACAGTGTTATGTTATTGTGGTCTCTACTAGGGTTCACTACTACTCTAGCATAAAAATCACATATGCAAGCTAAAGGTACTAAGAAGTCAATCAAGCAATCAATGGATGGAAAAGAAACAGGAATAAGGAAAGAACAGAACCTAACCTTCTAGCCCATCACCTGCGGTGTTGATCTCCTCGACCACCATCGCAAATGCACTGCCCTGACAGGGTATATCCTACTGCCGGTGCGGGGCATAATGCGGTACCACATGTGGCCTAAATAGACTCCTCCTTCCTTGGTATCCTAATACTTATCAATCTGCTGGCACTCATCACTAATTCAAGATACAATCCGATAATCATATATATCTACCCGTAATCATGTTACTCATAATCCTCGCTACACTAGTAAGCGTAGCTGCGATAAACGATAGAGTCAACAACTGAGGTATATACTCCTATAGTCATGTTATCTAGAATTCTCACCACTCTAATCGGAATGACTGCAAAAAACTCTAAATTCTATAACTAATATAAATATATCCAAAGTCATCCTCTATGTCTTCGTCGTGCCAGCTAGTATGGCTGCAATAACCTCTAAACTCCATAACCAAATATATATTTACCTTCCACACTGTCCTATTCAAATAGGTCATCAAAATGCACCTTAACTTAGTCCATAAAATTCAACCGATACCCGATCAAAGTCAACAACAAACTCCATGTCACGCCCCGATTCGGGAAATCGCTCGCTTTGCTTCGATTCACACCGAATCGATCGTCCTCGCTAAGGCGTGATGTCGTACAAGTCTGGAGTTGCACTTGTACAAGGCAAGAACGTGCACATTTGTGTCATTTTGAAACATTTGAAAATAAGCCCCAATTGCAAAAACATTGAGTAAGCAGAATTGGAAGAAATAATATTCATTTTGTTGATGATTGTAGCCAGAATACAACTTTTCTCGGTACTATTTGGAATGCCCTTTCGGCTACATTGATTCATAAAAAAGTACAAATGATAGGCCGCCATGAAATAACTTATCGTTCTATACATCATGCCACTTTAGTACATTGAAATCTAAGCTACAATCTTTGAAAGCATTGAAATACTTTGTGCATCTTTATTTGAAAGTAAATTTGAAAGAAAACAGCAGTTCAGAAAGCTTTAATTGCGATGTGCGCCCGAGCCTTCTTCAGTACCTGTGGAGGAGGGGTCAGCACATTGTAACAATACGCTGGTGAGCACCGTTGGCCCACTCAGCTAAACCAACATTTTATTAATGACAAGCATTTTAAAGCATAAGATCATTATGGGACAGGCAATATTCAGAGTAAATCATATTCGAGGCAATATGATATTGCATAAAATAATATTTACTTTACCATCGGCCGAATCCAGCTGTCCTGCATAAGATACATGATAATAATAATACTTACCGCCCCTGCACAAAATATTGATTAGCATACATCTTCACAACATGACCACTGGTGTTGTTAAACCATATGGACACTTTTTATTCATTTGCATTTGGGACTTCAAGGTAATGCGATGACAGCACAGTAGGTAGCTAGCCTCTATGATGCCTCATATTGCTCATGCTCCCAAAGCACTTTACTATTTCCTCCTAGGCCGAATCGGTCCCGATGCCCCGGTACCGTTCGAGGAAATTACTTTTCAAACCTTGTGTACAAGTTTTCTATGGTCATGCGAATGTGTATCCGACTCGATAAACACAGTGTGCATAGAAATATTGAAGTAATAGGAAAATATGTTCATTCTCAGCATTTCATAACCATCATTTCAGGCATCAATTTATTTCAATTCAATGTTTAGTTCATCGCAGTATAATCAATTCATTTCAATGTTCATTCTCTAGCTTCTTAGTGGTATTGACTTGTGGCATTAGCATCTTGATATCGATCAACAGATGTTACAGGATAATTATTTAGTTGGCATGATGGAATAGCGAGAGGGACAATACCACCACAGAGATCCACGCTCACCAGTTAGAGAATTATCGAGAGGGAGAGGAACACTTGCGCGCTTAGCCTTCCATCACGCGTCCGTCTGCAATAGTACCAAAAGTTTGGTTAATACTCTATCTCTTTATGTTCCCTTCTCTCAGAATTCTCAAGAATGAATGCAATAAAATTTAAAAAAAAGGGCAAGAATCAAATCATCAAAAACCATTCAGAAAAGCATCCAAAACCAGCAGCAAAACATCAGGAGAAAACTATTGGACGCATTTCAAGATAAACCAATCCATCTGTTGGAAAGGTTCTTATGTACTTATCCGTGATCAATTCTATGCCGATGGTAAGTTTCTCCAATACTCGGTTCCGACCGAGTTGATCAAGCCACAAGCCTTACATAGTGAACCGCTAGGAGCGGGGCACTACATTATATACCACTAAGAAAACATTTCGTCCTTGAAACTTAAAGCAAAAGTCCTACCTCAAAATTATCAAACAACGAGGGATATTTCACCTCATCTCCTCCTCCTGTTCCCACGTCGACTCTTCGACCGCATGGTTCCGCCATAGTACGTTGACCAAGGACAATGTCCGATTCCGCAAAACTTTCTCCGTCATGTCCAAAATCTGGACAGTCTCTTCAGTGTATGATAGGTCAGCACTGAGCTGCAACCGATCGAAGTTCACTATGTGACCTGGATCATGCACGTACTTCCATAGTTGGAACACATGGAAGACATCGTGCACATCAGCCAGAGCTGGAGGTAGTGCAAGTCGATAAGCCATTGAGGCTACCTTCTCCAAAATCTCGAAGGGTACAACGAATCTCGGGCTCAACTTTCCCTTCATCCCAAACCGCATCACACCTTGCATGGGTGTGACCTTCAAGAAGACATGATCGCCCTCAGTAAATTCCAAAGGTCGTTGATGTACATCCGCATAACTCTTCTGTCGACTTTGAGCAACTCTAAGCCTTTCTCGAATTAAGCGGACCCTTTCGACGGCCTGTTCCACAAGTTCTGGTCCGAGCACTTGCCGTTTACCGACTTTATTCCAGTATATCGGTGATCGACATTTTCATCCATACAAGGCTTCGTACGGGGCCATCTGGATACTTGCCTGATAACTATTGTTATAGACAAATTTTGCCAATGCGAGACGTGTGTCCCAATTTGTCTTCGAATCGAATACGCACAATCTCAACATATCTTGAAGGATCTGATTTACTTTTTTCGTCTGTCCATCCGTCTGCGAATGGTATGCCAAACCAAAATTCAATTTTGTGCCTAATACTGAGTGCAGACTTATCCAAGATCGTGACAAGAACCGATCGTCTCTATCTGACACTATAGAAGCTAGCACCGCGTGTAATTGGACAATTTTATTCATGTAGATCTGAGAGCTAAGCGGTCTACGCTCTATATAACTTTTACTGGAATGAAATGAGCTGACTTGGTTAATCTATCCACGATCACCCATATCGCATCATTCCCCTTCTGAGTTCTTGGCAAGCCGACTATAAAGTCCATCAAATATTATCCCATTTCTACTACGGGATAGCAAGATTTTGTAGTTCTCTACCAGGCCGTTGATGCTTTGCCTTCACACGCTGACAAGCTAAGCATTGTGACACAAATAGGGCCACATCCCTTTTCATGTCGTGCCACTAAAATATTGAGCGCAGATCCTTGTACATTTTCGTGCTTCCCGGATGCAAGGAATACTTTGTGAAATGAGTTTCGGTCAGTATTTCTTTCCTGAGCTCCTCATCCTTAGGAACGTACAATCTTCCCTTGACATAAATAGTGCCATGTTCAACTGTAAAGTCGGACGTCTTTCCTGCTAGAATCAACTCGCGTATCTTCTAAAGAAACAGATCGTCCTTCTGAGCAATCTTAATCCTTCCCTGGGGGCTCGGCTCAAGCTGCAACTAAGCCAACTGCATATTCTGTGTACAGACTCTGAATTCAATGCCTATCTTTTCAAGATCTTATAGTACCTCATTTGCTACTGCTAGTATCCCAATGAATTTTCGACTGAAGGCATCAGCTACCACGTTCCCTTTACCTGACGTATAGGAAATCGTCAAGTCATAGTCCTTGATCAATTCTAACCAACGTTGCTGCCTCAAGTTCAATACTTTTTGTGTGAATATGTACTTCAGGCTTTTGTGATCTAGAAAGATCTCGCAGGACACACCATAGAGATAGTGTCGCCACAATTTCAACG
The DNA here is from genome assembly GCA_029216955.1 of Iris pallida. Classification (NCBI taxonomy): domain Eukaryota; kingdom Viridiplantae; phylum Streptophyta; class Magnoliopsida; order Asparagales; family Iridaceae; genus Iris; species Iris pallida. The sequence continues at coordinate 17,183 of JANAVB010031658.1, read as the reverse complement.
TGGGCACAATCATCGTTAGCTCTAAGTCATGAGTTGGGTAATTCTTCTCATGCTGCTTGAGTTGTCTCGACGCATATGATATCGTCTTCCCACGTTGCATGAGAACACATCCCAAACTAAGTCCCGATGCATCACTGTAGATCTAAAATCTCTCAGAGCCTTCTGGAAGTACTAAAATTGGAGCCGTGAAAAGTCGCTGCTTTAGTTCCTGAAAACTACTCTAATAGTCGTCGGTCCACTTAAATACGACTACCTTCTGAGTGAGGCGAGTCAAAGGTGAAGCGATTCTTGAAAAGTCTTTCACAAACCTACGGTAGTACCCGGCTAAACCAAGGAAACTTTGTATCTCACTAGCTGATGTAGGTTATTTCCAGTCTACCACTGCCTCAATCTTCTTTGGGTCAACGACAACACCTTCTGCCAAGACAATGTGCCCTAGGAACGACACGCTATTCATTCAAAATTCGCATTTACTTAGTTTTGCATACAACTGATTGTCTCGCAACGTCTGAAGTGCCTCTCTCAAGTATCTGATATGAGTCTCCCTGTCCTTTGAGTAGATCAAGATGTCATCGATGAATACAATAATGAACTTGTCTAAGAACGGTCGAAATACTCTATTCATTAGATCCATAAAAGCTGCTGGAGCATTAGTCAAACCGAATGACATGACCAAAAGCTCATAGTGTTCGTATCTCGTACGAAAGCTGACTTAGGGATGTCTTCGGGTCTGATCTTCAACTGGTGGTATCATGAACGAAGATCGATTTTAGAAAACATGATCGCCCCTTGTAGCTGATCGAACAAATCAGCAATACTTGGCAAGGGATACTTGTTATGGATGGTTGTCTTGTTTAGTTCTCTGTAATCGATGCACAACCACATCGTCCCATCCTTCTTCTTTACAAATAGCACCGGAGCTCTGATACCAACTTGTCATGCCCCGATTCTCGGAATCGCTCGTTTTGCTTCGATTCACGTCGAATCAATCGTTCTCGCTAAGGCGTGATGCCGTACAAATTCGGAGTTGCACTTGTACAAGGCAAGAACGTGCACATTTGTGTCATTTCGAAACATTTGAAAATAAGCCCCAATTGCGAAAACATTGAGTAAGCAAAATAGGAAGAAATAATATTCATTTTATTGATGATTGTAGCCAGAATACAACTTTTCTCGGTCGTATTTGGAATACCCTTTCGGCTACATTAATTCATGAAAAATATGATTGATAGGCTGCCATGAAATAACTTCTCGTTCCATACATCATGTCCCTTTAGTACTTTGAAATCTAAGCTGCAATCTTTGAATGCTTCGCAATACTTTGTGCATCTTTACTTGAAAGTAAACTTGAAAGGAAACAGCAATTCATAAAGCTTTAGTTGTGATATGCGCCTGAGCTTTCTCCAGTACCTGTGGAGGAGGGGTCAGCACATTATAACAATATGTTGGTGAGCCCCGTTGGCCCACTCAGCTAAACCAACATTTTATTAATGACAAGCATTTTAAAGCATGAGATCATTATGGGACAGGCATTATTCACAGTAAATCATATTCGAGGCAATATGATATTGCATAAAATAATATTTACTTTACCATCGGCCGAATCCAGCTGTCCTGCATAAGATACAGGATAATAATAACACTTACCATCCATGCACAAAATATTAATTAGCATACATCTTCACAACATGACCACTGGTGTTGTTAAACCATATGGACTCTTTTCATTCATTTGTATTTGGGACTTTAAGGTAATGCGAAGACAGCACAGTAGGTAGCTAGCCTCTATGATGCCTCGTATTACTCATGCTTCCAAAGCACTTCATTATTTTCTCCTAGGCCGAATTGGTCCCGATGCCCCGGTACCATTCGAGGAAATTACTTCTCAAACCTTGTGCACAAGTTGTCCATGGTCATGCGAATGTGTGTCCAACTCGATAAACACAGTGTGCATAGAAATATTGAAGTAATAGGCAATATGTTCATTCTCAGCATTTTATAACCATTATTTCTGGCATCAATTCATTTCAATTCAATGTTCAGTTCAACGCAGTATAATCAATTCATTTCAATGTTCATTCTCTAGCTTCTTAGTGGTATATTGACTTGTGGCATTAACATCTTGATATCGATCAGCGGTAGAGAATGACAACTCACAGGTATTCCATGTGACCATGCAGCTGCATGTATTAAGAAGAAGAGGCACTCTATCGAAGACTATGTAGACAAGTGCTATCACAAGTCTACTTACTTGAAGGCTTATGCAGAGATAATCAACCCTCTTTCAATGAGGAATCTAAGACAGCTTCAAAATATTGTACCTATGATACCCCATGTGGTCCATGTCCAAACTGGGAGAAGGCAAAAGAAGAAAAAGAAACAAGATGATGAAAGAAGGTCTAAGAAGGAAGCTGGAAAAGTCATGACTCGAGGCACTATCACCTATGGCAAGTGCAAGCAGTGAGGACATAACTCAAGAGCATACCCAAATCCTTTCAAGAAGAAGGAGATAGTGCCAAAAGGCAAACCAGGTAGGCCTAAACCAGGTAGGCCTAAGCTACCAAGGTCAACTCTGCATGCGTTTTATGGTAATCCAACACCTCACGTTGAAGGAAATATGGACCATAATTCTGAAAGTGTTGCAAGGGGGGAGAGTGTTAGCTCCAAAAGGTCTATTCTGATACATGAATTTTTCTCATTATTTGTTACTTATTTTAAAATTTTGCATTTTAATTATTTGTTACTCATCTTTTCATAGGTTGTAGACAAGGAAAGGGTCCTTATCATTTTGGTGACCCATTTTAAAAGTTGGCAATGATGAATTCGAGTTATGTGGGTATAAGGATATGTGTGGCAATGATAAATTGGGACCCATTATGCTCTGTCTGTGGGGTCTTTATCATTTTGGTGACCCATTATGTTGCTGTCCCTACCTGTTTAAGTGGGGTGCTCTGTCTGTGGGATGCTCTGTTACATTGCATGATGTTGTCCCTACCTTATTTTGTCATGCTAAATGTTGTTGTAGGGTCTTTATTATTTTGGTGACCCATTATCCTTTACTCACTAACTCTTCTGAGCCACTGTCCCTACCAAGTTTATCATTTTGTTATGCTGAATGTTGCTGTGGGGTGTTTATCATTTTGTCATGCTGCTATCCCTACCAAGGTTTGTCATGCTACAAGTTCATAACTCTTCTTCATTTCAGCACTGTCCCTACCTCATGCTGCTGTCACTAACTCTTCTTTTTTTTCTGAGTATACAAGCATGTGGGAGCAAAGCAAATGGATGTGCAGTTTATATATTTTAGATGAAGAATGGATGTGCAGTATAGATGATGGTGTGAACTCTTAAGGAATGAATGTGTTTAAGTAGTTGTATCAACTGTTTTTGTGCAAATGGATATGTGAACTCTTAATATTTTTGGTGAACTCTTCATGCCTTCAGATTTTATTTTGGAATGTATTTAGGTAGTTGGATGAAATGTTGTTGATGAAATGAAATGTTGATGAACATGGCATTTTGATGAAAGTTTATATTGTGCAGTATCCATTTTTCTCAGGTTTATATTCATGAACATGGCAATTTGCTCATGTTTTCGAATTTTCTCATATGTGTTCCATTTTGCAGTTTACAATGTATTTAAATTTGGCAGTTCATTTGCAGTTTACATGTTGCTGTTTCATATGTTGTTGTTCATATAGGAACATGTGTTCCATTTTGCAGTTTATATTGGCAATTTGCTCATGTTGCTTTTTATCATTTTGGAATGCAACTGCAGTTCATATAGGAACATATGTGTTCCATTTTGCAGTTCATTTGCAGTTTACATTGCAATTCATTTGCAGTTCATTTGCAGTTCATATGTGTTCCATTTTGCAGTTCAACTGTAGTTCATTCTGAAAGTTTCTCATCCTCCCATAGTAGAAAACCACAAGAATTTGTTGAAAAATTTGCACACCCGTAAAATCTTCTTCCAGGATTTGTTAGTGTCCATGAAGTCTTCAGTGGACTAATTAATCCACAATAGCAATAAATTGTTCTTCCATAATTTCTATTTGGACGTCTTGAGAATGAAGATTGCGAGCTACTGGCCATAATTTGCAATTGGATTTGAGATCTGTAGGTAAGAAAAAGCTTCAATACATTAAATGATAGCAAATAAGTAAAATAAAAAAGAATATAAAAAAAATAAATATTATTTTCCCTACCAACCAACCAGTCAAATATGTAGAAAATAGAAAGCTTGGGTTTTATGTTTCAAACAATCCTATATATAGAGAATGGAAGGGAGCCAGGAAGCTAACGTTAACATAGAGGGGTATTTTGGGGAGTAGAAAATTTCCTTTCTCCTAAAAATGGGTCCTAACGGCTACTTCTAACGTCATTTTGACGAAAATTGGCATTCTGAGCAAAACATGATTTACGGGAGGTGCAAACTGCCTAAATTTTCTAAAAGGTCTTATTTTTTGAACGAGGCAACTCTAAGGAGGGTTTAAATACACTTTACCATGCATAACAGTTTGAAAAAAAAGACCTGTCGAGGGCCTGGGTTTAATTTCATCCTCCTTAGGCCATGCTTCTTCAAAACGGATTGGATAAGACCTCTTAGTATACAAGTTTAATTTCAACAAAACGTGATTATGGTCGCTGTTCACACAAGGAAGATATAGGACTCCCAGCTTCGGATAGTGAGATCTATATTGTGTGTTCACAAGAGCTTTATCAAGTCTCTCTGTAGTATTAAACTTAGCGGAGCGACGATTTGACCAAGTAAAAGTTTTTGTTGTGATGGTAGTTAAATCCTTTCCCTCCAAACTTCTCATCTGCTTTTAGAATAGCATTACATTTTTCTCCAATACATACCCAAGGCTCAGATAAGAAAGAAGTCACCAGCTCCATTTCTTTCCATGACTTTTTTCTGTCGGCTACATTAGAAGGACCATAAATACAGAATAGGTGCCAAGCAGGAATGTTGGATTGTTGATGAATATATAAATGAATGCAGCTGGTTGACGTGAAGATCACTGTAATTTGTAATTCTTATTGCCAGAGAACAAGTAAACCCCCTGAACGGCCAACTATAGGCACTTCTACTCTGTGTTCAAACCCAAGAGTGTTGATCATTGAATTTGTTGTGGATGATGAGCATCTAGTCTCAGCAAGGAAGGTGACTAACGAATTCGTCACCCGGAGAAATGAATGCAAGGATCGAATTGTCGGGTCATTTCTGAAACCCTGACATTTCCAAGATAAAATCATTTGGTATGCGGTTGTTCAAGGCTAGCCACAGCCTTTTTGGTCATCCACAGAGTAATGTACTTTCTTTGTAGGTCAATTAGAAACAGCCTCCAATTCCTCACAAACTATGTTTGAGGAATTGGATGGTTTTGAATAGTGGGTTACCAACAATAGGAACGAGGGGTGCTATTTTACTCCACTTTTTATAGCTGCTTCTCGATCTGTTCACGTAGGTCAATATTGAAAGTAGCCGATGATGATACAGCTGTTAATAGAGACTCATAAGGATTTCAAAATTGTCAGGATTATGTTGGGGTTGTAGAGAGAATGAAGTTTGAATAATGGTCGGCAGTAAAGAGTTTAGGAAACTGATGGTTTTGTGAATTGGGTAATTATAAATTTGTATAAAAGGTTTTGTGAAGTTTTATGTCCTCCCGACTACAAAAACATAGTCTACGCCCCCATCGTCACCTTCTATTTTTTTCTATAAGAACAATGTTTCAAATGGAACCCAATATGAACAAACACAATCGAAACTAAAATGAAAAAGGGGACTTTGATATAGATTTAACCAAAAGACTATCCAACAATGGTTTCCACAAACCACAGTATAAAATCAAAGATAAGATGCAGTTAATCAAAACTATTGCTAAGTATTTCCTGCGACAACTACATCATATAAACTCTTCAAATGTTACAACACTATTTAATAGAGATGGTTTCCACAAACCACACTATAAAATCAATGCTAAGATGCAGTTAATCAAAGCAATTGCAAAAGTATATGCTACATCAAATAAACTCTTCCAATGGTAATTACTCATCATCAAATGCCCATGAAGTCTCCATCTTTGTCGCTAACTCTTCAACCTGGGAGTAATCATTCACGATATGAAAAGTATCGCGAATCTGGTTTAAAGTTTTCCCCGCCATTACATTATCTACTATCGTGCAGGTCAAATCCAGTAAGCCTTTTATGCTCAAGTAATTTGCGGCCTGACAATATGACAACACCAAACTAGTATCACAAATAAGGAAAAACAATAAAAGAAACATTAAAGAGATTGTGACGGTAAGTATGTATCCAGTTTTAGGTTATATCACATCATCTAATGTATCCTTGAGATATAAGAAAAGTGAGCAGATAGATGATAGAATTAATGCACATTTACAAAATTAACTTGCAAAACCAAAATCCACTTTTCCAAAGAAAGAAATCATCATAACCCTAGCAAAATCTTGTGAGTTTGTAAAACTCAATAAATTTTAGGTTATGATTCTAAGAAGATCCTTCTATTTTTTCCCTCAAATTAAATAATTGAATAATTAATAAGTTATATGACAAGCTTAATTTTCCATGTTTGGAAATATCTTTTCTAGCACACTTTAGGATTGGTTCAAATAACATATTAGATTTCCATCAAAAATTGAGGCTAGGAGAAAGAAAGCAATGATTTTAAGAATCCTGACATCATTGTCTAAAGCAATGTAACCAAAGTACAAAAAATTGAGAATGTATATGTTTCTGTGTGTAAAACAAACTGAAACAAATATTAGTCTCGAATTGCTCATAAGTAATATCATTTTCCAAAGATGGCAGGTATCAGATGAAATAAAGCATAAGTACCTCTTAGAACATGTCCCGTATATCCATGTCTAATAGGATAAACATTTAAGATCACTCTCTCCTTGACAAACAAACTCTCCTTGATAAACATTTAGGTATGATTGGTATGGGGCATGTAAGGGATATCAAATCAAATCTTGGGGCCAGAAGAGCAAAGAAGTTTTTTTTGTTATAGATTGAAAACTTTAATCTCATCATGAAGAAGGGTTGTACCTATTATATATAAGCACTTTGGATCATTCTAGAGTATCAAAGATACTGATACATTGTCCATACAAAATGTACTAGCAGCTTCCCAAAGTTGTTCTGAGAATAGAAATGCATGCATACTTTACCAGAAGATTCCAGACATTCATATGATATAAGAAGCTTCAATTGTTGATGAATATATAAATGAATGCAGCTGGTTGACGTGAAGATCACTGTAATTTGTAATTCTTATTGCCAGAGAACAAGTAAACCCCCTGAACGGCCAACTATAGGCACTTCTACTCTGTGTTCAAACCCAAGAGTGTTGATCATTGAATTTGTTGTGGATGATGAGCATCTAGTCTCAGCAAGGAAGGTGACTAACGAATTCGTCACCCGGAGAAATGAATGCAAGGATCGAATTGTCGGGTCATTTCTGAAACCCTGACATTTCCAAGATAAAATCATTTGGTATGCGGTTGTTCAAGGCTAGCCACAGCCTTTTTGGTCATCCACAGAGTAATGTACTTTCTTTGTAGGTCAATTAGAAATAGCCTCCAATTCCTCACAAACTATGTTTGAGGAATTGGATGGTTTTGAATAGTGGGTTACCAACAATAGGAACGAGGGGTGCTATTTTACTCCACTTTTTATAGCTGCTTCTCGATCTGTTCACGTAGGTCAATATTGAAAGTAGCCGATGATGATACAGCTGTTAATAGAGACTCATAAGGATTTCAAAATTGTCAGGATTATGTTGGGGTTGTAGAGAGAATGAAGTTTGAATAATGGTCGGCAGTAAAGAGTTTAGGAAACTGATGGTTTTGTGAATTGGGTAATTATAAATTTGTATAAAAGGTTTTGTGAAGTTTTATGTCCTCCCGACTACAAAAACATAGTCTACGCCCCCATCGTCACCTTCTATTTTTTTTCTATAAGAACAATGTTTCAAATGGAACCCAATATGAACAAACACAATCGAAACTAAAATGAAAAAGGGGACTTTGATATAGATTTAACCAAAAGACTATCCAACAATGGTTTCCATAAACCACAGTATAAAATCAAAGATAAGATACAGTTAATCAAAACTATTGCTAAGTATTTCCTGCGACAACTACATCATATAAACTCTTCAAATGTTACAACACTATTTAATAGAGATGGTTTCCACAAACCACAGTATAAAATCAATGCTAAGATGCAGTTAATCAAAGCAATTGCAAAAGTATATGCTACATCAAATAAACTCTTCCAATGGTAATTACTCATCATCAAATGCCCATGAAGTCTCCATCTTTGTCGCTAACTCTTCAACCTGGGAGTAATCATTCACGATATGAAAAGTATCGCGAATCTGGTTTAAAGTTTTCCCCGCCATTACATTATCTACTATCGTGCAGGTCAAATCCAGTAAGCCTTTTATGCTCAAGTAATTTGCGGCCTGACAATATGACAACACCAAACTAGTATCACAAATGAGGAAAAACAATAAAAGAAACATTAAAGAGATTGTGACAGTAAGTATGTATCCAGTTTTAGGTTATATCACATCATCTAATGTATCCTTGAGATATAAGAAAAGTGAGCAGATACATGATAGAATTAATGCACATTTACAAAATTAACTTGCAAAACCAAAATCCACTTTTCCAAAGAAAGAAATCATCATAACCCTAGCAAAATCTTGTGAGTTTGTAAAACTCAATAAATTTTAGGTTATGATTCTAAGAAGATCCTTCTATTTTTTCCCTCAAATTAAATAATTGAATAATTAATAAGTTATATGACAAGCTTAATTTTCCATGTTTGGAAATATCTTTTCTAGCACACTTTAGGATTGGTTCAAATAACATATTAGATTTCCATCAAAAATTGAGGCTAGGAGAAAGAAAGCAATGATTTTAAGAATCCTGACATCATTGTCTAAAGCAATGTAACCAAAGTACAAAAAATTGAGAATGTATATGTTTCTGTGTGTAAAACAAACTGAAACAAATATTAGTCTCGAATTGCTCATAAGTAATATCATTTTCCAAAGATGGCAGGTATCAGATGAAATAAAGCATAAGTACCTCTTAGAACATGTCCCGTATATCCATGTCTAATAGGATAAACATTTAAGATCACTCTCTCCTTGACAAACAAACTCTCCTTGATAAACATTTAGGTATGATTGGTATGGGGCATGTAAGGGATATCAAATCAAATCTTGGGGCCAGAAGAGCAAAGAAGTTTTTTTTGCTATATTACATCAATTCAAAATGAAAAATTAACCCCCAATACAATTTAAATATTACATATCACTCAAATACTTTATTTGTATATACATTTATACTCGTATCCTTATGAAGATGTTGCAAGATTTATTTGTGATTCTTGAAAGCTCGCAACTCTCCCTGATATGTCGAACTGTTGAAGCATAGCCATGCACATTCCCTGTTCGCTTTGGTGAAATTGTCGCAGTGATTTGATTTATTCTCTCTACCTGCAACGTTATTTATAAAAACATACCTTGTTTGTGGTATCCGCTTAATGAAGTATCATATAAATGTCATTCATCTACATATCTCATTAGAAAGAATATTCATCAAGAATAATTTATGTGCCTAATATTATTCTATAATATTGTGCTGAGTAAATGACAATAAAGAATTTTATATTCTTTAAACATGGTACTTCAGGACCCAGAACATGTTCTTTTGGTTGTAAAATATCCTATTGATCTGACCATTAAAAGTATATCATTCATATTAAATTTCTGCAGGACATTTATCTCTACAGGAGATTCATAGTAGATCTCTTCTAGAGATTCATCCTTTTATAAGATTATATGATCTCTTTTGGATATTTATTTTTATCTTCTGGAGATTCTTCTCTTCAGGAGATTTGTGATCTCTATGGGAGATTCCAATCTCTACTGGAGATTCCAATCTCTACTGGAGATTCCAATCTCTACTGCAGATCCTACTCTACTGGATATCCTAATCTCTACTGGAGATTCCAATCTCTTCTGGAGATTCTAATCTCTTCGGGAGATATTTCAAATCTCTTCAGGAGATATTTTCATATTTTCTATCTCTTCAGAAGATTTTCTCTTCAGTAGGCACTTTTAATTTCTTCATGAGATCTTCTCTTCAGAAGGTGACCATTTTGATGAACCTGTTCAGGGATTTTTCCATAAACTCAATGAGCCTATCACATTCTTCTGGATGGTTTAATCCATATGTATATAGATCCTCCGGGGATAACATGATAATATCAAGTCCTTCAAGTATTTACCTAAAAATTTTAAATTCATGACCTTTGATAATATATCTTATCGTCTAGGTTATCATTATCGAAGAATATATTTATTCATATTCTATTTATGATCATTTCATGAATCCTTGAGCTCTTATATATTTGGATTTCAATTTGTTACAGATACCCATTCAAAATCAACCGGGTTTATTCTCTTTGGGTTTTGTATTGTAGGACCGAACACTCCACATCTTGCGAGAGATATCGCATCTATTCATTAGATTATTCGTGGTTTTAGTGTTATCCTTTAATTTTATCACCCTTTTTATTCTCATTTGATAATGTCATATGTGACAATTTTTCTTGATTCCAAATTTCTCTTAAATATGAATAAAACATAGATTTTATGGGTACCAGTACCTCTTTCTCAGTCTCTTCTGGAATCTGAGGTATATCCTCTACCGGAGCGATATATTTTGAGAAATTGGATCTTTGGTTCTGACATCTTCCGGATCGTCATCTACTTTCTCTTCAGGAGATGCTACTTCAGGAGCGGCTTCTTCAAGAGCATTAACCTTATCTTTAGTATTATTCGGTCTCTTCTTCTGGAGACTTAAATATTTAGAATCTTTAGGTCTTGCGCGTTCTTACAAAAGAACTTATTCATTTGTTGTATTTATTTTTGCAGCATAATTAAAAACTTAAGCAAGCAAAGGGTAATTTCTCTTAATTTAGTCATGATTAGATAAATTAGAAATATGCCATGACATGTTCCTCTGGAATGATGCTTTAGAACATTCTTCGAGAACGATGATGCAATACGTTCTTCTAGAACGATGCTTTGTGATGTTCTTCTAGAACAATAATTCACGATATTCTTCTAGAACGATAATTTATCTTCTTCATATCTCCCCCTAACGTCAGGAATTATGTCTTATTAACGTGACAGATCACAGAAATATTCTATCACAAAAATATCTCATGTCTGAAAGATTTAATAATCTAAGGAGATAAACATAATAATTCACAAAACATAGACGCTAATATTATATTTTCAAACGATACCAACATAAGCCATCTAAAAGAGATGCAATTCAAGACTATGCTACTAGTTATTCATATACAAACTTCAGGATTTATGGTTTTTTTGAAAAAAAAAAAAACTTATCCTTGAGATCAAGGATGTATGTTGCAATTTGGTAAGTAATGATCACACGAATTAGTTATAATAAGTTTATCGTCATTGTCCCAAAATGTCTTCGAAATATCTTACTCGACCATGTCACAGATTAAAAGTTATAGGACCAATCAGCTTCTGGCTCACAATAGACCCATAGGATTGAGCTTCTGGCCCAACGTAGTATATATGTGACTTGACAACCCTAATGTGAGTAATGCATATCCATAGTGAATAGCTGGATAATCTCTCTAGGACGAACTTCTGGTTGAGCTTCTGGTTCTCTAGGACGAACTTATGGTTCTCTAAGACGAACTTCTGGTTCTCTAGGACGAACTTCTGGTTCTCAAGGACGAACTTCTGGTTCTTGTAAATGTATTATTTTTATTTACTGACTCATAGTTTCAATATAATACCCACGTTTGTCCTTATGTCCTTAAAACTCAATAATTTTCTTTTGTAATTATGAGAGTATAAGACATTTTATATGAGTGAGTTCCATTGGGTAAATTTAAGTATGCTCTGTCGTAGGCTTCCATAAATGTGCATGACCAGCTATCATGGATACTATTTTCATACTAGTATTCTTGTTGTAGGAAAAGATTATATTCTCAAAGATGATGTTGGTACGTAGCACTATCAGTCATGCATAAGATGTCTATTTTTCATGGATTATAGTTCTAGATATGCAAACATAGATATTATTAATCAATAATAATAATTTTAAACATAGAACTTCGGGTCTATAATAGTTGGTAGGACACTAATATATCCGTAGTATCCCTACGAATAGGACAATCTCATGTCACCAACTTTAAATTTTCTAATTTATATGAAATACCAACAATCAGGTTGGTCTATATATATATATATATATATATATATATACTTTGGAACCAGGTAAAATGTTTCTGGAATCGTTCCCACTGGGATTTGAACTCCTGACCACTTGGGCCGCACATCTCTCTTAACCACTAGGCTAGATGTCATATATATATTTCTTACGGCCCTTCGAGGGCCAACAACCTGCTGACTTGCAAAATTTATTTTGCAGGCAACCAGTTTCTCCCGGTCATGCAACGCAACACCCATTTGGGTGGTAAAAACTTAAGCAAGCAAATATGTTATGAAAAATAATAAAATTATTATTCTCCAACATATAATCCAGCCTTCTAGTAGATGAAAGACATAAATAATAACATAACATAGAATAGTTGTAGTTTCTAGTTTGGCCACAAATAATCCAACAAAGACAATAAATATGTCTGACATCTTAATAAGAAGTTCTTAATATTCTATTGGGAGGATATTCTTAAGTATATATTTCTGCATCTCTCTTTAATCAAGAACAAGCAATTGTAAACAATTTTATATTAGGGTTCTTGTGTGGTCATTACAACTACATTTCTCTAACAAGTATGGTATAATGGCTTCCATAGATCAGATTAAGTACATAATCTGGTCTTAAATAGTCGATACAAACTTAAGGGTGCAACTTACAATTCGTCAAAACACAAAAAACGTCAAGATGCCTCCCTCTAATTCATTTTAGATACTACCCATGCACTACAAGAAAAATGACGATTCTTGACGGTTTATAAGTTGACAGTCGTCGGAAATCGTCAACAATAGGGTTTGTCTTGACAGTTTTAGGCTTACGTCAAGAGATGGCCTTTTTTTGTTACTTTAGCTCATTTTTAGCATGTATGTTGATGGTTTTGAGGGATCCGTCAAGAAAGAGCATCTTTTATATTGATGTTTTGATAATAACCGTTAACTATTGTGTATACGGGAAAGTTGCCGCGGTTTTTTATTTGCCATTATGGTAATTATTTCAAAGTCTTTAAAATTAATGAAGGTCTTCCACAAATTTTTTTTAAGGCTCATAAGAACCAAACTCTCGACTTCTCCCCCCGCTCTCTTTGAAACTCTCGACTTCTCTCTCCTACCGCTCTCTCAGAAACCCTCGTCTCTCCCTCCCCTCCGAAACCTTCGTCTCTTCCCCTCTCAGAAACCCTCGTCTCTCCCCTTCTCAGAAACCCCTCCTCTCTTTTCCCCCTCAGAAACCCCTCTCTCCCCGTCTCAGAAACCGCTCTGGAGAAAACCTAACCGGTCTGGAGAAAACCCCTCCACTACGATACTGCTCTGGAGAAAACCCTAGGCTTCAACAACTTTGTGCTGGAGAAAACCCTAGGCTTCAACAACCGTTCTTCACAATGCGGCAACTTCGATCTTCACCGTGCGGTATAATGCCTTTAATTTTCTCTCTCTGAAATTCAATTTTATGCCTAGGTTTTTTGTGCCAACTTCGTTCGTTCTTCATGTTAGGGTTTTTTGGTGGCAACTTCGTTCGTAAACTTAGGGTTTGATTATAGAGAAGTGGGTTTTTGGACGTTATGTTCTGTGATGGGCCAAAATGAGTCCCTTCGTTCGTAAACTTAGGGTTTCATTATGATGGGCTAAAATGACTTCCTTTTTTTTCTTTTGAAGGACTTCTAACGGCGAACCAATTGGTTTTTGGATGCTATGTTCTGTGTTGATACATTCAATGTGGGTTTAATTATAGAGAAGTGGGTTTTTGGATGTTGTCCTCTGTATTCATACATTCAATGTGATTTTTGTAGTTGAACAAGTAATGGAGTAGGCTTATTTCATTTATAGCCAAGATAAGTTCTTCTTTTTTGCATGCTAATGGTCTTTTGGATCGTATTGATATTGTAAATGTCACAAACACGTATCGGACTCGACACAAACACTCGAGAAATTTGTAAGGTTTATGGATGCTATAATCTCTGTCTTTTCCTCTTTTCTATGCATAAGTTTCTTTTTTCTTTTTCGGGCCTTATAGTCTGGTAGCTGTGGACTTTTTAGAGACTTGGGGGCCGGGTGGATCGGATGATTGGTGCCAATTACTGACACTATCAAACAAGAATTGTTTTTATTTTTATTTTTGATCAAACAATTCTAGTAACATTTCAAAACATCATGAATTGATATGTGCACATGTACGCATTAACATAAGTTCATTTTTATTCATCCACCAAAACTTGTATAATTCAATAACTGTTATGTGTAAACTACTAGTGGTCAAAAATTATATGGATGTTCACTATTTTATCTAAGAAGAGAACTATAGTGATTTTTAATTTCACACTTGACAATCCTAATAGTTGGTGTTGGTTTTATGGATGTTCACTATTTGTGTAAGGATGTTCACTGTTTGTGTAAGGATTTTGAATAATGATTTTGTGATTGATTTTATGTAAAGATTTAATAGTTGGTGTTAGTTTTATGGATTGATTTTGTGTAAGGATTTAATAGTTGGTGTTGGTTTTATGGATTGATTTTGTGTAAGGATTGGTTTTATGGATTGATTTTGTGTAAGGATTAATTTTTTGAATGATTTTGTGTAAGGATTTAATAGTTGGTGTTGGTTTTATGGATTGATTTTTAATTTCAAAACATCATGAATTGATTTTGTATAAGGATTTAATAGTTGGTGTTGGTTTTATGGATGTTTACTGTTTGTGTAAGGATTTTGTGAAATTGTCATCTTCCTAATAGTTGGTGTTGGTTTTATGAATGTGTAAGGGTTTTGGGTATGTATTAGTAAGTGTATCAGTATACACTGATTTTATACTTGACAATCCTAATAGTTGGTGTTGGTTTTATGGATGTTCACTGTTTGTGTAAGGATGTTCACTGTTTGTGTAAGGATTTTGAATAATGATTTGTGATTGATTTTGTGTAAGGATTTAATAGTTGGTGTTGGTTTTATGGATTGATTTTGTGTAAGGATTTAATAGTTGGTGTTGGTTTTATGGATTGATTTTGTGTAAGGATTGGTTTTATGGATTGATTTTGTATAAGGATTGATTTTGTGTAAGAATTTAATAGTTTGTGTTGGTTTTATGGATTGATTTTTAATTTCAAAATATCATGAATTAATTTTGTGTAAGGATTAATAGTTGGTGTTGGGTTTTATGGATGTTCATTGTTTGTGTAAAAATTTTGTGAAATTGCCATCTTCCTAATAGTTGGTGTTGGTTTTATGAATGTGTAAGGTTTTTAGGTACGTATCAGTAGGTATATCAGTATACACTGATTTTGGATGTATTTCAATTTTTAGATGTATCTCAATTTTTAGTGTATCGTTGGTCCTTAATTTCTAGATGAATCTCAATTTTTTATTTGAAATGCATAAACTCTTAGTTTCTTCCTACTTCAATGTTGCACACATAGGTGAAGGGTCCTTAATTCCTTAATTTCTAGGCGTATGTACCTGAGAATTGTTCGTTTCTTTATTTGTAGAATGAATGGTTCTTCAATGTGAAGGGTTTAAATACTTGCAAGCATTGTTTTCTACTAGTTTTAGATACCCTTTGAATTTGCATTACACATTCTTAGATGGTTTTTTCTGAGTCTTGCATTGTATAGGTTGCATTCCCCTTCTTAAAAAAAAATACTGTTGTAGCTTAAAAAATAGCTCTGCCACATTTTGGTTGCAGGAAAGGATGAAGGTAAGACCTTAAGGAGTGGACTAAGGTCGTCTAAAGTTGAAGCTCAGGTATACAGACTATTACAATATTATATTGCATTTGTATCTTGCTAAGTAGAGTTACATGTCTAAATCATGGCTAACATGCTATATTAACCTGTGTAGCCACTTCTATTCTAATCCAACCCAAAATGGATAAATCGTAGATGTCAAAGTATAGAATGTGTAGGGAATATGAGGAAGGAGTAGAAGAGTTTCTTGAGTTTGCAAAACTCCATTCAAGTAATCCTAATTCTATTAGATGTCCATGCGAAAAAGTAGAAACATGACATTTCAAACGTTAGGGGTCGTAAGAAAACATTTGTTTAGGAGGGGTATAGATCGAAGTTATATAGTATGGGTTTTGCATGGTGAGAAACACGAGAAGATAGGATCATCAAGCTTTACAACATATGCTGAAGAAACACACGGCTATGAAGACGACTCCTTTGAAGACGCTGTAGATGCTGTGGAAATGGTTAATTCTGCATATTAACATATTTCTGGTGATCGTAAGTCATTTATTTCTCTACTCGAAGATACTGAAAAGCCTCTGTATCCTGGTTGTTCAAAGTATACAAAACTATCAGGATTGATGAGATTGTATAACATTAAAAGAAGATTTGGGTGGTCTGACAGTAGCTTTTCAGAGTTGTTGAAAACTCTTCATGATATGTTCCCAACACAAAATGAAATACTTCATCAATGTACGAGGCTAAGAAGATAATGAAAGCTCTGGGTTTGGAATATGAGAAGATACATGCATGTCCCAATGATTGTATACTTTATAGAAAGGAATATAGTGATTTATCGGATTGTCCCGCTTGTGGAACATCAAGATGGAAGAAGGCAACTAATGATCCTCACCAAGTTTTAAGTAAAAAAGTTCCTGCCAAACTATTATGGTATTTTCCTCCCATTCCTCGATTTAAACGAATGTTTCAATCCTCAAAGACAACAAAGGACTTAACTTGGCATGCTTATGAAAGAGTAGTTGACGACAAACTTCGCCATCATGCAGACTCCGCATCATGGAAGCTAGTTGACCACAAGTGGCCATATTTTGCGAAAGATCCTAGAAACCTTCGATTAACTCTTTCAGCTGATGGCATAAATCCACATAGGTCCCTTAGTAGTAGGTACAATTATTGGCCAGTTATATTGGTTACCTA
>JANAVB010031657.1:0-49337 GCA_029216955.1 Iris pallida | reverse complement strand
TCATCTTCATTCAAGAAGTTAAGTGAAAAGGAGAAGCAAACTCTCTTTCACCGCTAATTTTTATAGGCCAGGGCAAATCAAACCCATGCACCAAGTGGCAACTTCCCCGAAGTCATTACAATGACTTGCATTAATAGTGATGAATCTGTCACCTCAAATTCAGTTAAGTCAAAAAATCATCAATTTGAGTCTTGAAAGACTCGACAAAGCTGACCAAAGGAGATGCGCCATGTAGCGGATGCGCTCCTCAGCATCTTGTGCCCCATGCCGATGCGCCAAGTGACGAACAGACAAATGTGCCCACCTAAGCTCGTCACCCATCAAGCATTTAATGTTAAGTGACAGAACCATCATCATGCCACCTGGAGACTGAGCAGTTGACAGCTTTTGCGAAAACGAAGAGCCGCCGACGTCAACCTCATCATTACTTATTTTATCGGTTACAGTTGTGCTTCGCCACATGGTCGACTGATCACCCGCATGCGCCTCCGCAGTCATGTGCCCAAAGCTCTGCATGCACCTCAAAAGCCATGCACCCAGACTTGCTTTTGACTCTTAAAAAGCCATGAGCCAAGTCTCCTCATGCGGCAGATCTTAGGCGCATCCAGACAGATCATCCTGCACCAAATCCAAGATCTTGGAGCTATGAACACGTGCCATGTGTTATTGACACAGTTCTGCCTATAAATGGGTGCCAACCACCCAAGATCTCAGTAACAACCGAATCTCAACAACTGCCACATGTCAGCTCTATCGCAGCTTAACAGTACAGTTCAAACAGATTCAGCTCCAGCTCCCTGGCACATCGTCCATAGGCCCAATGAAGTCAGTCACATAGCATCCCTACGTGCAAGTTCTCCATGCGTGCATCGTATATATGTGCGTAAGAATATCATTATGCTACCTATAAATAGAAGGATCATTCCTTCATTCAATCTCTCCAATCTCCAAGCTCGAAGCCCCACTTATTGAACATTCAGCATCGAGAGCACTTACAAGAGTTCTAATCATCTTCAAGTAACTGCTCGTTCCAGAGCAACCCAGACTTTGAGAGTTCGAGATCATCGTCAGATCGTCAACGGTCAAAGAATTACCACTCGCTCCATCGCCATGGTTTCCAAACAAAAACAAAAGTATACTCCTAGGATTACATCTAAATCCTACATTATTCTCTGTTCTGTTTGTAATTAAATTCAAAGTTCAATCAAATAACTTGTTTTAATGGCAAACAAGCTGGCAACTCTGCTGGGGACTATTTTCTCCTTTAACGAGAAGGTCATGTCACATTCTGACGACAACAAACTCAGCTCCTCCCACAAGATGCTTGTAGTATGCTTCAATCAATAGGCTTATGAGGAGTTCATCTATAAAGGCAGTACGAGTCCTTCGAAGTGGCTACCAAAGCCGAAGAAGACCTGCCAAGTCTGGGTGTGCAAAGGCAATGTGTCGAGCACCACCAATGAAGGGGCTATGCCGCTGCAGTCCTCGCTTTTTGTTGACGTTCTCAGTAAATAAGACGTTGCCATTGTTTCCCAGTCGAAGAAGAAGCGCCGACGGAACAAGGGCGCAGCCAGCCTCCCGCACGTGAGCTCTGATGTGCAGGAGAAAACATCTATCTTTGACTGAATCACTCGCTGTCATGGTGAGGAAGAATTAGATTGTGAGTACTATACGTTTACTGGCTAGTACGAAGAAGTCTAAGGCAGCACTGGCCATGCGCCCCAAACGTGCTATGCTAATAGCGAACCAGAAATGCAGGCTGAAAGTCATATGCGCAGCTGTACAGAGTCGACTCGGGTGCTTTGGTACCATCAATGAGTCAACTCTCGAAGTCCCCTTTCTACTTGGGCGCATCCCCTGCGCATGGAACCAAACTGTATAGGGAAAATTGTCACGCCCCAGAACCAGACTGGAGAGCGGGGGCAGACATAGCCAGCTACGTATATTGAAATAGAATACATCTCAACTATACGGTCACGGCTGTCTAGATATGAGGGTTTACTACAAGCCAACAGTCTCTTAAGGTCAAGCCTATTGTCTCAATCTCAAGCAAATAATATAATTACAAGATGTATGATCATTAAATATACAATAAAAGGCGTCCCAAATATTATATCAGCTGATTATGAAGCTAGTCGTACAAAATGTTAGGACTAGCAAGAGTTTAAGTCATACATGATCAACCCTAGGATTTGTTAATCATGTTTACAGCCCGTAGGCAGACAGTAAGTAAAGTGCATCGAGCTAACAGGTGCTCGTCGGCTAAACGCCTCAAGGAATAAATTTACAATAGAGTGAGCGAAACAAAATAGAAAACCCACTCGTAGCCCGGGTTCCTTCTAGTCGCCACCATTGGGCTGGAAGCTTGGTAGATCCTCGGGAGCTGCTCCGAAATCTGGCCACACAAAACCAGCTGGGTCAACCCCAGAAAGAGCAAGTGCCACAAGGGGGCCACGAAATAAGAACAAAAGCCAGCATTAACACAAGATATAATATTAAAAACTAGAATTTACGAAAACATGTCAGGATGATATACGACGAGATAACCATGGAACTATTCCGATAGCCAGGTTACAACCCGTAAACCAAACAAGGACCGGAGTTGTAACCCTTCATCTGAACAGAGCTTGGTTTCCCATCATTTATCGGCAAGATAATAATGTAAGCAATCAAGACAGGGAGCAATCTAGTACTGGATCAAGACATGGCTAAACTAGTTATACCTCATTCAATCAATCACGGCCAAGCAGATCCTACAGCTTACTACTTTAACTAACTAGGGTTATCACAGGCCTAATTACTAACAAGATGCAGTGAGATTGTTCCACAGCCACAAGCCCTGCAGACCATCCAGGCTACCCAGGACGAAAGATTAGGGTTTAATTCAGGTGGGTACATCGTCCAGAAGACAAATGTACCCTTAGTTGACTTAGAGGGTGCAACACTCGACGGTGCGCTGGAAATGTGCCCTACTCGACGGCAGGCTACAGATCCCAAGAGCGCCCAGGTAACGGGATTGCCTGTAGCTGTGTCATCTCTTCATGACTACTGTGTTATTCTAGTTATTAACCTTAATCCATTTTAGTAGGTACTCCTGACCGTGGTACTCAGGGGTCCCATCCTAGACATGATGCAAGACAAGACAAGTGGATTAACAAACAAGCAAGAAAGAACCACCCACGGTGTCAAGACAGGTCAAGTTAGGTTATCAAGTCATGTCAAGTCAGGAGTGCGCCGTCATGGCCACTATCAAGTTATCAAGATAAATCATGTCAGGGTACTTGTCAGGAGTGCGCCACCACGAGCCACTATCGTATTATGTAAGTTCTTGCCATATCAAGCCATGTGCAATAGTCATTCCAAACATATTAAGTAAAATCAAGTTCATGACAAAAGGCGTAAGGATATAAAATGGGCGTAAAATACCTAATAAAATATCAATATACAGGACAATAGAAAAGCCAAGCTTAAGGAAATAAGACCAAAACTCCAAGAGCTAATGGGTTAAGCAAGGGGTCAAGGGGGCAGGGCAGCGTAAGCACAAAAGTCACGCACGCAGGAGAGCTGCGTGTGCGAAAGTCATGCACGCAGGGGGGGCTACGTGGGCGAAAAGTCACGCACGCTAGGCTCGCTCAAGTCTGCGTACCAAGGCACACTCAAGGCAGCGTACACGAGAAATTCACGCAGGCTCACTCAAGCAGCGTACGTTAGAAATTCACGCACGCTCAAGGGAGCAGCTACGTGAAAAGTCACGCACGCTCAAGGGAGCAGCTACGTGAAAATCACGCAGGCTGAAGGGGACAGCTGCGTGAAAAGTCACGCAGGCTGAAGGGGGCAGCTGCGTGAAAAGTCACGCAGGCTGAAGGGGGCAGCTGCGTGAAAGTCACGCAGGCTGAAGGGGACACGCTTCCAACAGGAAGCGTACTCAAGTTTGCGTATGCAGCGCTAAAGAGCTCACGTAGCTCAGTGTGCGTGAGCTAAGAAGCTCTGCACACTGCTCACTGTCTTCTCCAAACAGCAAGAACACCATGGCAGAACCTAAAACTTCAAAAACATAACTTGGTCATCCGAACTCCAAATCCGGATTTCCAAGGCTCCAACTGGAGTGAAACTGAAAGCTCTTCCACATGGAAACATCAGAACTCAAAGAAAACTAACCAAAAAGGGATCAAAACATACAAAATCCGAATATAGGAGAACTTAGATCTACAACAATAGAGGCTCCAAATCACAAAAACCCAAGAACTAATGTTGGTCTCCATGGCCTAATCTAACAAATAGACCCAAAAAATATGGTTCTCATGAAGTGGCAAGATGCACTTGCCTAAGGGTTGGGAAGTTGTGCAGAGGAAGAGAAGAAGAAGAAGAAATTAATGGTGTTTATGAAGAGAGAGAAGAGGTTGGTGGAGTTATAAAAAGGGTGTTGTGGTGTGCTTGAGGGTGGAGCTTAGGGTTAGGGTGTTCCACACATAAACCAAACCAAACTGATTCCAAACCAATTAAAATCGGGCCAAGCCCAAAACCCAAAATACGAGAAATACCGAAATTCCACAAGTTGAGAAAAATAAAAATACATGCCAAAATCCAGATATGAGTATAAATACGAAATACGGGAAAATACGAGAAATGAGGGTGACAACTCTACCCACCTTAAAGAATTCCGTCCTCGAAATTTAATCAAGGAGCTAGAGATTGCCACGACAAGCTATACTAAGCACAGGTATGCTACACTAAGCAGTTCAATCATACAATCATACAATATAAGCAAGGAAGGGAAAATGTAAGGCATAAGAAAGACATTATACCTCACGAGTCAAACAGGTAGGGATATCGCAATCGGATGTCGTTCTCACGCTCCCACGTTGACTCACCTAGAGAGTGATGACCCCAAGCAACACGGACTAATTTAATAGTCTTGTTCTTGAGTATCTTCTCCCTCCGGTCCAATATAGACACGGGCCTCTCCTCATACGAAAGGTTGGTACCAACAACCAATTCCGAATGATCTAGGATGTGGCTCGGGTCCGGAATATACCGTCGTAATTGGGATACATAGAATACATCATGTACCTCACTTAGCGACGGCGGAAGAGCGAGATGATAGGATACATCTCCTACTCGCTCTAGAATATCGAACGGCCCTATATACCTAGGACTAAGCTTTCCCCGTACGCCGAAGCGAATGACGCCGCGGTTAGGCGAGATCCTAAGGAATACATGGTCGCCGACAGCAAATTCTAAGGGACGCCGATGAGCATCGGCCCAGTGGCGCTGGCGGTCCCGGGCAACTCGGAGGTGATCTCTGACCTTCCTGACCACTTCAACCGTCTGGGAAATCAATTCGGGTCCGAGCATCTGCCTCTCTCCGACATCGTCCCATGCTAGCGGGGATCTGCACTTTCTGCCATAAAGAGCCTCGAAGGGTGCCATCTGGATACTGGCCTGATAACTGTTGTTGTACGAGAATTCCACCAGGTGCAGATGATTCTCCCATGAACCACCGAAGTCAAGGGTACAGGATCTCAACATATCTTCAAGGGTCTGGATTGTGCGCTCTGATTGACCATCCGTCTGCGGGTGATAAGCTGAGCTGAACTGGAGACGAGTCCCCAAACTCTTCTGTAAGCTGTGCCAAAAGTGTGATGTGAATCTTGAATCCCTGTCTGAGGTGATGCTGACTGGCACACCGTGAAGCCTGACGATCTGCCTGAGATACATCTCTGCTAGCTGCGCCGTCGACTGTCCAACTCTGAACGGGAGAAAGTGTGCCACCTTGGTAAGCCTGTCCACAATTACCCAAATAGCATCTCTATCGGCCGGAGATCTGGGCAATCCGGTCACGAAATCCATGGTTATATGTTCCCATTTCCATTCTGGGATCGGTAAGGGTTGAAGAAGTCCAGCGGGCCTCTGATGTTCAGCTTTAACCTGTTGGCAAACCAAACACCGAGAGACAAACCGGGCTATCTCCCTCTTCATGCCATTCCACCAAAAATGCTGACGAATATTACGGTACATCTTCGTACCACCCGGATGAATAGAATACTGTGAACTGTGGGCTTCTGCCATGACTTCCTGTCTGATATCTCCACTAGGTACACAAAGACGAGTGCCGTGCCGAAGGGTACCGTCATCATGGATACATAATTCTGGCCTTCTTCCTGCTTCACACTCTGCTCTGAGTCTCTGGATCTTAGAATCTGTTGACTGCGCCACCCGGATTCTCTCAACTATGCTGGACTGAACCTGTAGACTGGCCATCAATGCCATGCTGGTTGGAAGAACCACTTCAATTCCCATCTTCTGAAGATCTGCCAATAATTCTGGTTGCGCTGTCAGTAGATAAACTCCGGCTCTCCTGCTCAATGCATCTGCTACAACGTTGGCCTTTCCGGGATGATACTGCAAATCCACATCATAGTCCACCAATAGCTCGAGCCATCTTCTCTGCCGCATATTAAGGTCCTTCTGGGTGAAAACATACTTCAGGCTCTTATGATCAGTAAAGATCTCCACTCTATCTCCGTACAAGTAGTGTCTCCACAACTTCAAAGCAAACACTACTGCCGCCAATTCCAAGTCATAGGTCGGGTAATTCTTCTCATGATCACGTAGTTGACGTGACGCATAAGATATTACCTTCCCATGCTGCATCAAGACACACCCCAATCCTCTGCCTGAAGCGTCGCAATAAACTGTGAATCCTTCGGTCCCATCTGGAAGGGTGAGAATGGGAGCCGTTATCAAACCTCGCTTCAACTTCTCAAATAATTCCTGACACTCTGCTGTCCAAGCAAACGGCACATCCTTGTGGGTCAACTGGGTCATCGGTGCTGAAATCCTTGCGAAATCTGAAACGAACCGTCGGTAGTAGCCGGCCAATCCAAGGAAGCTGCGAACCTCTGCCACCGAGCTGGGTACCGACCATGACTCGATAGCCATAATCTTCTGGGGATCCACTTCCACTCCTCCTCGGGTAATGATGTGACCCAAGTATGAAATGCGATCGAGCCAGAACTCGTATTTACTGAACTTGGCGTACAACTGATGCTCCCTAAGCGTCTGAAGGACGACACTGAGATGCTGCTCATGCTCTACTTCACTCTTGCTGTAGACCAGGATGTCATCTAGGAACACGATCACAAATTGGTCCAAGTAAGGCATGAAAATGCGATTCATGAGGTCCATGAATACTGCCGGCGCATTGGTCGCTCCAAAGGGCATAACAAGGAACTCCCAATGTCCATACCTCAATCTGAATGCTGTCTTCGGGATGTCTTGCTCTTTGACTCTGATCTGGTGGTATCCTGACCGCAAGTCGATCTTCGAGAACACTGAAGCCCCTCTAAGCTGATCGAACAAGTCATCTATCCTCGGAAGAGGGTATCTGTTCTTGATTGTCACCGAATTCAAGGTACGATAATCAACACATAGCCTGGACGTACCATCCTTCTTTTTCACAAGAAGCATCGGGGCTCCCCAAGGCGATCCACTTGCACGGATGAATCCCTTGGTCCTCAGTTCTTCAATCATCTTGTATAAAATCTCCAACTCTGAAGGCGCCATCCTGTAGACTCGCTCTGATACTGGTGTTGTCCCGGGGATCAAGTCTATAGTGAACTCAATCTCCCGTTCTGGCGGTATCCCTGGAAGCTCCTCTGGAAAGACATCTGGAAACTCTTCAACTATCCGGGGTAACTGTACTGCTGCTACTGCCATCCGCAATGCTGGGGAAGATGGCTCCACTGTGCCTCTGGAAAATGAAAACTCTGGCTCGCCGGGGATACTAAAGACAACTCTGCCAATATGGCAGTCTATCCTAGCATACTGGTTCCTCAACCAATCCATGCCTAGGACTACATCATAGTCTGCCATAGGAAACTCCATGAATCTAGCGGGGAACTCCCTACCGCTAACTACGATCCGACACGAGAAAAATACTCGATCTACTCCCACAAGGCCATTACCAGTAAGAATATTGAGCCTCACTGATAATGACTCAGGCTCCAATCATATCCGTGTCACGAATCGTGCAGACATGAATGAATGCGATGCACCAGAATCAAACAATACCGAAGCTTGGAAAGGAGTTGACGAGAATAGTACCTGCCACAACCTCACCTGGTGCAACTTCTTCTTCTATAGCCATCATCATGGCCTGACCTTGTCCTCTGGCTGCTGGTCCCCTCTGTTGGAAACCTCTCTGCCTATTCTGGGTCTGAGCTTGGGCTTGTGCATACTGCTGGGGGTATTGCTGCTGGAATGCCTGAGACTGAGACGGCAAGGGCCTCGAAGACTGATACTGCTGCTGCTGAACTGGTGCTGGGGCCGGTCCTCTCACCGAAGAGCTAGAAGGGTTGGATGCTGATGAACCACCTCTATTCGGGCAAGCTCCTACCTATAATCTGCTGCTACAAGCCAGGCACAATCCCTGTGCCCTGCGGCAGTCTGCCACCACATGCCCTGGCTTCCCGCAATGAGAACATCCCATCGTGGAAGTCTGCCTCTGCTTCTGCTGCTGCGGGTACGTCGGGGTCGAATGCTGAACCGACGTTACGGAGGCCGCCCGCCTCGGAGTTCCAATGGTCAATCTCCTAGCTGCCGGGGCTGGAGCTGATGATTGGTGCATCTGACTATGGGACCGCTTCCTGCCTCCGGTCCTATCCATAATCCTCTGGGAGGTATACTCATGCCTCCTAGCTGCTCTCAAGACTGCATCGAACGTCTGGTGCTCGAACTGCTCAACCGCCAACAAGATCTCCAAATGCAGTCCCTGCTGGAACCGATGGGCCCTATCAAACTCGGTCGCCACCAAGGTGGGGGCAAACCTACTGAGCCTAGAAAACTCCGATGCATAACTGTCAACTGTTCTGCCTCCTTACTTCAAGTTGGTAAATCTGGTCTGCAGGTCGTACCGAGCCACAGCATCGAAATACTTTGTCTGGAATCTCTCCCTAAACACTGCCCAAGCAATGGGTGCCACTAATCCCATCGCCTGTGCTGCCCACCAACTACGAGTCAAGTCCAACAACTGCAGGCATACCACCGCCACCTTCTCATTCTCGGGTGTCCTGGCTGCTTCCAGAATCACCTCGGTATCCTGAAGCCATGCATCCGCGGCAATCGCATCTTCGGTGCCGTCGAAGAAAGGAGGGTTCAATCGCTTGAAACTGTTGGCCGCCTGGTTCCCTGGATGTCCGCCTCGGGTCAATGCATCTTGAACTATCTGGTGCAGGGCATCGCTTCGATAATCCTGAGAAGCTATCAAGGTTCTGATGAGGCCTACTAAGGTACCATCATCTGGCTCTGCAGGCTGGACGGGCCGAACTGGTGACTCTCCTCCAGTGGGTATCACTCTGGAGGCGACTCCGGAATGCTGGACTTGATCTCCAGGTTGCTGGTAGTCCACGGGAGGTGCTCTTCCTTGCTGATCGGCAGGGTCAGGTACAGTGTCGCTGAAGAAAATGACACAGGGAAACAATAAGGAAGGACCAGGACAGATCAACGATACAAGCATGTAATCAGGGCAAGAATTCCAGGGATTTGAAAATACGGGCGGAGATCAAGGGCGAATACTGATTGAGACATCTATTCGGTAAACCCTCACATTTCTTGATTGACAAGACCTGCATGGGCCACCACTTAAACCATGTCACGCCCCAGAACCAGAATACTGGAGAGCGGGGGCAGACATAGCCAGCTACGTATATTGAAATAGAATACATCTCAACTATACGGTCACGGCTGTCTAGATATGAGGGTTTACTACAAGCCAACAGTCTCTTAAGGTCAAGCCTATTGTCTCAATCTCAAGCAAATAATATAATTATAAGATGTATGATCATTAAATATACAATAAAAGGCGTCCCAAATATTACATATCAGCTGATCATGAAGCTAGTCGTACAAAATGTTAGGACTAGCAAGAGTTTAAGTCATACATGATCAACCCTAGGATTTGTTAATCATGTTTACAGCCCGTAGGCAGACAGTAAGTAAAAGTGCATCGAGCTAACAGGTGCTCGTCGGCTAAACGCCTCAAGGAATAAATTTACAATAGAGTGAGCGAAAAAAAATAGAAAACTCACTCGTAGCCCGGGTTCCTTCTAGTCGCCACCATTGGGCTGGAAGCTTGGTAGATCCTCGGAGCTGCTCCGAAATCTGGCCACACAAAACCAGCTGGGTCAACCCCAGAAAGAGCAAGTGCCACAAGGGGGCCACGAAATAAGAACAAAAGCCAGCATTAACACAAGAAGATATAATATTAAAAACTAGAATTTACGAAAAATGTCA
Source organism: Iris pallida (assembly GCA_029216955.1). NCBI lineage: Eukaryota > Viridiplantae > Streptophyta > Magnoliopsida > Asparagales > Iridaceae > Iris > Iris pallida. Next base: position 39,044 of record JANAVB010031657.1, on the reverse strand, counting down.
GGATGATACGACGAGATAACCATGGAACTATTCCGATAGCCAGGTTACAACCCGTAAACCAAACAAGGACCGGAGTTGTAACCCTTCATCTGAACAGAGCTTGGTTTCTCATCATTTATCGGCAAGATAATAATGTAAGCAATCAAGACAGGGAGCAATCTAGTACTGGATCAAGACATGGCTAAACTAGTTATACCTCATACAATCAATCACGGCCAAGTAGATCCTACGGCTTACTACTTTAACTAACTAGGGTTATCACAGGCCTAATTACTAACAAGATGCAGTGAGATTGTTCCACAGCCACAAGCCCTGCAGACCATCCAGGCTACCCAGGACGAAAGATTAGGGTTGAATTCAGGTGGGTACATCGTCCAGAAGACAAATGTACCCTTAGGTGACTTAGAGGGTGCAACACTCGACGGTGCGCTGGAAATGTGCCCTACTCGACGGCAGGCTACAGATCCCAAGAGCGCCCAGGTAACGGGATTGCCTGTAGCTGTGTCATCTCTTCATGACTACTGTGTTATTCTAGTTATTAACCTTAATCCATTTTAGTAGGTACTCCTGATCGTGGTACTCAGGGGTCCCATCCGAGACATGATGCAAGACAGGACAAGTGGATTAACAAGCAAGCAAGAAAGAACCACCCACGGTGTCAAGACAGGTCAAGTTAGGTTATCAAGTCATGTCAATTTAGGAGTACGCCATCATGGCCACTATCAAGTTATCAAGATAAATCATGTCAGGGTACTTGTCAGGAGTGTGCCACCATGGGCCACTATCGTATTATGTAAGTTCTTGCCATATCAAGCCATGTGCAATAGTCATTCCAAACATATTAAGTAAAATCAAGTTCATGACAAAGGCGTAAGGATATAAAATGGGCGTAAATACCTAATAAAATATCAATATACAGGACAATAGAAAAGCCAAGCTTAAGGAAATAAGACCAAAACTCCAAGAGCTAATGGGTTAAGCAAGGGGTCAAGGGGGCAGGGCAGCGTAAGCACAAAAGTCACACACGCAGGAGAGCTGCGTGTGCGAAAGTCACGCACGCAGGGGGGGCTGCGTGGGCGAAAAGTCACGCACGCTAGGCTCGCTCAAGTCTGCGTACCAAGGCACACTCAAGGCAGCGTACGCGAGAAATTCACGCAGGCTCACTCAAGCAGCGTACGTTAGAAATTCACGCACGCTCAAGGGAGCAGCTACGTGAAAAGTCACGCAGGCTCAAGGGAGCAGCTACGTGAAAAGTCACGCAGGCTGAAGGGGGCAGCTACGTAAAAAGTCACGCAGGCTGAAGGGGCAGCTGCGTGAAAAGTCACGCAGGCTGAAGGGGGGCAGCTGCGTGAAAAGTCACGCGGGCTGAAGGGGACACGCTTCCAACAGGAAGCGTACTCAAGTTTGCGTACGCAGCGCTAAAGAGCGCGCGTAGCTCAGTGTGCGTGAGCTAAGAAGCTCTGCACACTGCTCACTGTCTTCTCCAAACAGCAAGAACACCATGGCAGAACCCAAAACTTCAAAACAACATAACTTGGTCATCCGAACTCCAAATCCGGATTTCCAAGGCTCCAACTGGAGTGAAACTGAAAGCTCTTCCACATGGAAATATCAGAACTCAAGGAAAACCAACCAAAAAGGGATCAAAACATACAAAATCCGAAAATAGGAGAACTTAGATCTACAACAATAGAGGCTCCAAATCACAAAAACCCAAGAACTAATATTGGTCTCCATGGCCTAATCTAACAAATGGACCAAAAAAATATGGTTCTCATGAAGTGGCAAGATGCACTTGCCTAAGGGTTGGGAAGTTGTACGGAGGAAGAAGAAGAAGAAGAAATTAATGGTGTTTATGAAGAGAGAGAAGAGGTTGGTGGAGTTATAAAAAGGGTGTTGTGGTGTGCTTGAGGGTGGAGCTTAGGGTTAGGGTGTTCCACACATAAACCAAACCAAACCGATTCCAAACCAATTAAAACCGGGCCAAGCCCAAAACCCAAAATACGAGAAATACCGAAATTCCACAAGTTGAGAAAAATAAAAACACATGCCAAAATCCAGATATGAGTATAAATACGAAATACGGGAAAATACGGAAAATGAGGGTGACACAAATCTTGCGGCTTTGAACCCATGCGCCCATGTTGGCTACGCGCATGAAGTGGGTTGAAGTCGTAATACATGTTGTTCTCCCACCAATGATCCAGGCGCATTTCATGTGTTGGAACCGGATCAGGGGGTGTAGCATTCACATAACCACCCCAGCGCTTGGCCTTGCCATGCGCCTAGTGGGGGTGCAAATGTGAAACTTTTCTTACAGGATCTACGGAATGTGATCACTCATAGACGTAGATCAGGAGAAATAATCTCTATGCACGATGTGCCCCTCGTGGGACATAATTGTGCTATAGTCACCATCAATTGCTGCTATTGTAAAACAACGGCCGCACCACCAAGGCTGTTTGTATTCCAGCGACTACAACCAGCTGCACCTATCTGACATCGCCTCGAAGAAAGAATGCCAATCGACGACAAAACACTACCCCCGGTCGCCTCATACCATGTCGTCTCCAACTCCCATGCATCATGAAGAAAAACAAACACCACCAACTCCTCGACCTCGGCTGGTCCATCAAAAAGCTGACTGAAGAAAAGCAAAGCAATAGTCTCGCCAACCAGGGTGTTCCAGAATACTTGATTGAGAAGGCAGGCTTCAGCAACGATGCAAGCTGAGGGTGATCAGACCCCGATTGTCCACGACAACCTTCGTTTGAAGATGAGGGCATCTGCCGATGAACAGACACTAATATAGCTGGAGGTAGGCAGTACGAGGCATCAGAAGAAGAAGCTCTTAGGCCAACCTTCCCACAAGAAAGTGAAGCTGAAAGTGAGGCATCGACCAATCCATCCACTTCTACCCATGTCATGCTCGTCTACATGGCAGGGGTAGCGACGAAGAAGAAATAGAAGCTTCAGCTTCAGATCTTGTACGGCACAAAGACACCTTAGAAGATGGCTTCAAGACCCTCTCCACCACCATGCAATCTTTGACCCAAATGGTGTTTGAGATTCAGAATACTCTGACTTCTTAAAGGGCACATGCATCTACTATTCCTAATCTTGGGGCTAACAGAGAGTCAAGTATACCCCCTCAACGGCTATCTTCAGGGATAGATCATCACACTGTATCTCGGATGTCAGCTCCTTCGGGTACCGAGCTTCACACTTTACCTCCCTCACCTGCTCCTAGCTCTACAGAGGAGCTGTTTGAGATGGTGAGAGATTTGAGCGATCTCTTGAAGCGTGAAATAAACAGGAGAAATGCCAGAAGCTTGGGATTCGGCAACCTTATCCTCCCGAATAGAACAAAGTGGTTTGTCCCCCTAAATATAAACTACAAACATTGACACCATTTGACGAGAAGGAGTCTCCCTGCCGATATCTGACCTACTTCCACTCTGTGATGGGACATCTCTGCCTTGCTTACAAGTTTGTTCATCGGAGCATTGAAGGGAGTCGCCTACGACTGGCACTGCGGTCTCCCTGACAACTGCATATCCTCTTTCGACGACTTAACGCATCTGTTCCTTGACAGATTCTACGACGAAGGAAAAGATATGATAATATCGTCTCTGATAGAATTGGTCCAAAAGGAGAAAGAGACTGTTCGAGCTTTCATCGAGCACTTTCGGCAACCATGTTTAAGGTTGCCTCCGGGTATACGAGAACATGTCCTGATAGATTCATGCAGCATGAATATGACGCCTGCGATCAAGCTCTGGCTTGACTCTACCCAGGCTCCAAATTGGAGTTCGCTGATCATCGGTGCCGAAAGTGTCGAGAAGAAGGCACGTGACGCATGGCTTCTGGCGGTTAGCTTCCCTACGTTCGATGACAAAGGAAAATGCACTACCGCTAATAATAATGGGCACGAACCGAAAGGAAAGCAGGCATTGACTGTCAATGCCTCGAAAAGCACACAAGGGCCCGCTCAGAAACCATCGCCCGCACAAAGACTGAAGGAGGTTTACTCTTTCAATAAAGAAGACACCCTGTAACTCTTCGAGATGCTGAAGCAAAGCGACAAAATCAAGTTGTCTGATCCAAAGCATCCTGACGAAGTTGACAGGGTAGGCGACCCGAGATACTGTCACTACTATCGGTTCGTTGGGCATCCGACTTGAGACTGCTACATCTTGAAGAACTACATACAATGCATGATCAATACGAACGTCCTCTCGCTTGATTATGAGGAGAAGACAGTCTCAGCCAACATGGTGTCTCTCCAGTTCGGCTCCTTGCCACCTACTGAAGCTCAAGATGGCGTCGTCCCCATCCCAAAGACAATAATAGAAGTAATAAACCTTCTACCAACTCATGGCAATGTGAGTGGATTAATACCACTCACGATGTCCCAGGGAGAGATCATGTGGGTCCACCCATATCTACCTCCAGAATTGACTCAAACAGAGGTACATCCTATCTCCAAAACCAAAGACAAGAAGATCAAGTCTTGTCGCATAGTCACTTCCTCCCTTGAAGAAGCCCTTCATGTTCAGATGTGCTCACAGCAGAATATCTAACAAGAGGAGGCTCCGGTCGAAGTGATGCCTCATGTCACCACCACGGCTGCCCAAGGGGAGGCTTCATCCCAACCTCTAGTAGTCGACAAACAGAAGCAGAAAGAGACTCGTTTCGATAGGCCTCTACGAAAAGACAATGTCGCGGGGTTAAATAAATCCCACAACTTCGACATACTGGCACAGCTCGCTAGTATTCCGGCTCGACTATCCGAATTTGAGCTCCTCCGACTATCCAAAGATACTCGAGAGGCTTTATGTGAAGCACTGAAGGATGCTAATTCCTTCATCAGCCAGGTCAAGCAGCTTGAAGAAGATCCAACAACATGTCTGCACTGCCATAGCATAGGGGAAATCATACCCAACATCACCTTTACTCAACAAGACATGCTACTCAAGAACAACCGACACAACTGTCTGTTATATTACACAGGATATGTCGGTGCTATCAAGATGGATCGGATCCAGATCGACCGGGGGTCTTCTCTTAGCATTATCTCCCGAATTCTGCTCCAGACATTGGGAATCCCGATGCATTGTCTGACTGCATCCAATACTCCAATCAGTGGCTTCAACGCTAGCAAGAGTGAACCACTGGGTAAGATCTGACTGAAATGTCATATCAGCGATCTCCAAACAGAGGTGACTTGCTATGTTGTGGACGCGAACGTCAATTATAACATCCTGTTAAGGCGGCCATGGATACATGAATACATGGTGGTGCCATCTACTCTCCACCAACGACATAGTCAGGATGGAATTTGCTGATATCGATCCCTTCAGAAGAATTGAGATGATCAGAATGTCAGGACATGACGGGCCAACTTCTGTCCTTGTTTAGTTGGGAGGTTGGTTCGAAGTGTCGTGATGTTATGTGAATCCTGGTGGAAAGTAGAGATCTATTATTATATTCTCTTACTTACTGGTTTAATCCTTCATATCGTGCTTCCTTGTGGTACTTGCTATTAGAGGTCTAACCTTTCTGGTTTTGCATGGCCAGATTTAGAGCCGGTTCCCGAGGACTCAACTTACTTCCACCTCCAAGATGGTTAATACTAGGGGAATGATCGCAGGAGGACTCGATTGGGTTCCTTACTCCACCGCTCGTTTTGTTATTTATTTTATACTTAGCCGTTTGGCACCGACATGTTAGTCGGATTATCTTGTACTTACTTTTACATAATTATAACTAAGTCAGACTGCAGCTGATAACAATTGTGCATACGTTACTATATCATCTGGCTATGTTTTGTAAAGCCAAATCTCAAGAACATTTTGACTAAGCATTTGGGACGCTTACTGCTTTATCTTACATGTTCTCTATTTTTGCTTCTTGTTTGAATGATTGAGACAATAGATGTGAAGTGACCATAGTAAGACTTTCATGTAGTATGCACCCCCTCGTCTGGTTAGACAGCATTGATCATATTATACGGTATTCTTTTACCCGTAATATGTAGCTGGCTAAGTCATTCCCCCGCTCTCCAGTATTCTGGTTCTGGGGCGTGACAAGGTTTTAGTGGTGGCCCATACAGGTCTGATTTCAGACTTGTGGGGTGTTTTGATTTATAAGATGTCTCAATCACACGTGTCCCCCCTTGATCTCATGATTCGTTGTTCTCAACCCTTGCTTGACATTTCGGTATCGTTTGACTTCATTGATCCTTCATGTCCGGTTGTTTGATTGTTCTCTTGTCCCTTTTCTTAGGGGCACTTCGTCCGCATCGGTCAGAGCTGGGTAGCAACAACAGGGGCAACATGGGCAACATGACCAGGTTGGTCAGCAACAAGGGCCAGTCTCACCTCAGGAGACTATCCAAGAAGAAGTGATAGTAGAACCAGCAGCTAGATCGCAGTATCCGGAAGTTCCAACACCACCAACAGTTCTACCTACCCCTGTGGAAGTGGACACACCAGCCCTTCTGGAGATCATGAGAGGAATGATGGCTACTCAGCAACATCAGATGTTGGCCCAGCAGCGCATGCACACTCAGCTACAAGAGCAGAATGTGTTGCTCAACCAAGGATTGCAGACGACTTTAGAAAGAAGAATGAGGACTGATTCAGGAGCATCAGCCAGGTTTTGTAAGTACAACCCCCGTCGTTTCGAGGGCACGGAGGATGCCATCTCAGCAGATGCATGGCTTAAGGATATTGAGGCTATTCTGACAGCAGCTAAGGTACCGGTAGAAGAACGTATGGATCTAGTAAAGTTGTTACTTCAGGATCTCGCACGTGATTGGTGGGAATCAGAGAAAGTGGGCATCAGACGTCCTGTGGCTTGGGATGATTTCACTGCAAGATTCAAGATCAAGTACTATGGAGTTGTGGCACGGTTTGAGCTACAACAGAAGTTTATCAACCTCAGGTAGGCCGGCAAGACTGTAGATGCTTATGCAGCAGAGTTCTGCAGATTGAGTAGATTTGCCCCAGAGATGGTAGCAACAGAGAGCCAGAGGGCCATGAGGTTTCAGCAAGGGTTTCATCTTGAACTCTTGCAATTGATAGAGGGGCACAATTACCAAACTTTTGACGAAGTATTGACGGCAACTCGAAGGCATGAGATCACCATTCAGAGGCTTGCGACAAGGACTGGGGGTCAGAAGAGATCCCACAGTCAGATTGAAGGAGAAGGGGGAGCAGCGCCCCGAACAACAGCACCATCCACTGGCATTCATATCCACGATGTGGCGATACGAGGACCAGCACCACCAAGACAGCAGCAACAACAACAGAGGAAGAACCAGCAACCCCCGGCGGGCTGCACTTATTGTGGGAAGGCAGGGCACACTAGAGATGTGTGTTGGACATTGAATGGACTGTGTCTGATATATGGAAATCCAGACCATCGGGTTACCACATGTCCCATGAATTCGAGGTCAGGAGGACCAGGGCAACAGTTTCCTGCTCTGCCAGCACCAGGGGCAGGCCAGTATCGAGGACCAGCGGTGGCAGTAAGGCCGTTGGCACAGCGTCCGTTAATGCCGCAGGCTCAGATGTTTTGGCAGCAGGGGCCGCCGATGCAGCAATACCAGCATAGACCACCCCAGCATCATCAAGGAAGGGGCCAGCAACAACATCAGGCTAGGCCGCAGCATGGAAACCAGCAAGGAGGTCAAGGGCAAGCATTCACTCTATCCTTGGAGGAGGCATTGGCATCGGGGGATGTTGTGGCAGGTAACATTCTCGTCGCCTCATATCCCGCAGTAGCATTGTTTGATTCGGGAGCATCCCATTCATTTATATCTACACAATTTGCGACACGACTAGGAATGGAGTTCGAGGCATTGCCAGGGAGGTTAAATATACTCACTGGTAATGGGCTCGTAGGAGTTAGTAGAGTTATTTTAGCATGTAGCGTTGTAGTTTGCGGGCATTCCTTACCCGTCCGGTTGATAGAATTTCCTGTTGGAAATTTCGACGTTATCTTAGGCATGGACTGGCTGAAAGACAGTCATGCGACAATAGATTGTCGTAGAGGGAGTGTATCTTTTGATATTCCAGGCATGAAGAGATTTACCTTAGTCAGATCAGAGGTAACTCAACAAGAGCAGGGAGTAATAACGGTAATGGAAGAAGTTCAGATTCCGAAGGTAGTTGAAGAGTTTCTAGACGTATTTCCTGAAGAACTTCCAGGTCTACCACCGGTTAGGAATATTGAGTTCAGTATAGAATTGGCACCTGGAACTAAACCGATATCAGATCAAGTTTATAGAATGGCGGATTCAGAGCAGGCCAAGGTATATCAGCACATAGAGGAACTGAAGGAGAAGAAGTTCATCCAAGCTAGCGTGTCACCATGGGCAGCACCAGTGGTACTTGTGGAAAAGAAGGATGGGTCATCCAGGTTGTGCATTGACTACAGGAAGCTTAACGCGACAACAGTGAAGAACAAGTACCCATTACCCAGGATCGACGACTTATTTGATCAGTAGAACAGAGCTAGAGTTTTCTCCAAGATCGATCTCCGTTCAGGGTACCATCAGGTGAGGGTTCGGAAGGAAAATATTCCCAAGATAGCATTCAGGTCGAAGTATGGGCATTATGAATTCTTAGTAATGCCGTTTGGTTTGACCAATGCTTTAGCAATATTCATGGATTTGATGAATTGCATCTTTATGCCATACTTAGATCAGTTTGTCGTAGTATTTCTCGACGACATTCTCGTATACTCTGCTAGTGAAGATGAGCATGAAGACCACCTCAGGAAAGTGTTACAGGTTCTGAGAGAGAACCAGTTGTATGCCAAGCTCAGCAAGTATGAGTTTTGGTCGGATCATATTTCATTTTTGGGTCACATCATATCAGGAGCTGGAGTAGCAGTAGATCCCAAAAAGATAGAAGCAGTAGAAAGTTGGCCAGTACCCAAGACCGTAGCAGATGTGCGAAGTTTCTTGGGATTGGCAGGATATTACAGAAGGTTTGTGTCAGACTTTGCAAGGTTTTCAGCACCCATGACCCGCTTGACCCGGAAGGATATACCATTCGTTTGGTCGGCAGAATGTCAGGCATCATTTGAGACTTTGAAGCAGAAGTTGATATCAGCACCTATTCTTACATTGCCAGTTGGACCCGGAGGTTTTACAGTATATTGTGATGCGTCAGGTAAAGGACTTGGATGTGTCCTTATGCAACACGGGAAGGTGATAGCATATGCATCTAGGCAGCTTCGGGACCACGAGAAGAATTACCCAACTCATGATTTGGAGTTAGCGGCAGTAGTATTTGCTCTGAAGCTATGAAGGCATTACTTATATGGTGATCGAGTGGACATGTACACAGACCATAAAAGTCTGAAGTACATCTTTACTCAGAAGGAACTAAACATGGGACAGAGAAGATGGCTGGAGTTGATCAAGGATTATGACGTAGAGCTTCAGTATTATCCAGGCAAGGCTAATGTAGTAGCAGACGCTCTTAGCAGGAGAGGCAGTGCATTTATGTTGACAACACAGAGGCATATCTTAGAAGACCTTCAGGAGATGGGCATCGAAGTTATACTTCCTAGTAATGTAGGAGTTCTAACAAGTCTGCAAGTTCAATCCGACTTGGTAGGCAGGATCAAGGCAGCTCAGGCACAGGACCCAAGGATTCAGAAGCTTAGGGCAGAATGTGAGTCAGGACTCAGGAAGGAGATAAGAATTCATGAAGATGGTACACTTAGGTTTGGATCACGTCTATGTGTGCCTAGTGGAGATATCAGACATGAGGTTATGGCAGAAGCTCACAGTTCTCAGTATTCTATTCACCCTGGAGGGACCAAGATGTACCAAGATATCAAGCAGCATTTCTGGTGGAACGGGATGAAGAGGGAGATAGCTAGATTTGTTTCCCGTTGCTTGGTATGTCAGCAAGTGAAGGCAGAATAACAGAGGCCAGCTGGGTTATTGCAACCGCTTCCTATTCCGGAATGGAAATGGGAGCATATTACAATAGACTTTGTGACCGGTTTACCGAGATCACTAAGTGGTAAGGACGCTATTTGGGTGATAGTGGACCGACTTACAAAGGTAGCACACTTTCTTCCTTTCAGAGTAGGGCAATCTACAGAAAAGTTGGCAGAATTATATATGCAACAGATAGTCAGGCAGCATGAAGTCCCTGTCAGCATTGTGTCGGATCGAGATACCCGCTTTACATCATATTTCTGGAAGAGCTTACATCATAGTCTGGGTACCAAGTTAAGATTTAGCACGACTTACCATCCGCAGATGGATGGGCAATCAGAAAGAACGATTCAGACTTTAGAAGACATGTTGCGAGCTTGCACTTTAGAATTTGGAGGGTCTTGGGAGAGTCACCTGCACTTGGTCGAGTTCTCATACAACAACAGTTATCAAGCCAGTATCCAGATGGCGCCATTTGAAGCACTATATGGTAAGAAGTGCAGGTCGCCGCTTGCATGGGATGATATCGGGGAGAGGAAGATGTTAGGCCCAGAAATGATTGTTCAGACGGTTGAAGTGGTTAAGGGAATTAGAGAGCGACTTCGAGTTGCGTAGGACCGGCATCGTCATTGGGCGGACCAGCATCGTAGGCCGTTAGAGTTCTCTGTTGGGGACCACGTATTCTTGCGGATCTCACCTACTCGTGGGGTCATTAGATTTGGCGTTCGCGGAAAATTGAGTCCGCGGTACGTGGGCCCATTTGTTATCCTTGATCGGATAGGCGATGTTGCTTATCGTTTATCCCTTCCACCTTCGTTATGAGAGGTGCATGACGTGTTTCATGTATCTCAATTACGTAGGTATGTATCGGACCCAAGCCATATCCTCGATCATTCTGAGCTGGTTGTTGGTACCAACCTGTCTTACGAGGAACAGCCTGTGTCCATTTTGGACCGAAGAGAGAAGATACTCAAGAACCGAACAATTAGTCTTGTTCGTGTTGCTTGGGGTCATCACTCCTTGGGAGAGTCAACGTGGGAACATGAGGATGATATTCGATCACGGTATCCACACCTGTTTGACTCACAAGGTATATCTATTTCTGTATACCTTGATTGTCCTGATTCTTCATGCTTATCACCATATGGGTAGAGCTACTTGATATCGTAGATTGATGAATTTACATATATAGTACTTGCTTTTGATATGGTAAAAATGATTGCTTGATCACTAGAATTGCTTGGATTAGTTTAGCTCTGATATTTCTATCCTGCTTGGATTTGAAATTCCGAGGACGGAATTTTTCTAAGGTGGGTAGAGATGTCACTCCCCGTTCCCAGAATACGTATTTTTATACATGTACAACTCATATATATTTATTTAATATTGATCATGTATTATCCTGTATTTAAATTCCTTTAATTTCATGTTAATTAATTATCTGCATTTTATTCCTGCATTTTATTTTTGTATTTTATTTTCTGCTTTTAACTTCTCTGCTTTAGTCTTATTTGTGGTTCGGCAATGGTTGGTTTTTCTCGGGTTCATGGTGGTTCACATGAACCCGACCCAATAAACCCCCACCTACCATCCCCTTTTCTATTTAAAGCCCCCATCCCCTTCTCTCTCCTCATAACTCTCCTTCACCATTACTTCTTCTTCCTCCTCATCACTCTTTCCACCTACCAGGAGAAGGCAAGTACATCTTGCTTCTCCATCACCCATTTTTATGGTTCATTTGTCTTCCTCTTGTGATTCTAAGAGAGTTTAGTACTTAGCATTTTTGATTTTCTTGGCTCGTTTCTTACAGATTTATGTTGTTGTATTTTCGGTTGTTCATGGGTTTTGATCCACCAAACTGGCGTGCTTTCGGAAATAGATAGTTCCTTGTGGTAGAGCTGCTCGTTCTACAACATTCTGAACCATGGGAACCTCATTTCTGGCTTGGAACGAAGGCTCCATAAGATTGGAGTTCGGAAGATTGAGTCACGCTCACGTTCTTTCGTGCTAGCGTGAATTTTTAGTCACGCACACGTCTTTACGTGTCAGCGTGAATTTTGAGTCACGCTCACGTCTTTACGTGCGTGCGTGAATTTTTAGTCACGCACACGTCTTTACGTGTTAGTGTGAATTTTTAGTCACGCACACGTCTTTACGTGTTAGCGTGAATTTTTAGTCACGCACACGTCTTTACGTGCGTGCGTGACATTTGAGTTACGCTCACGTCTTTACGTGCCAGCGTGACATTTGAGTCACGCACACGTCTTTACGTGCCAGCGTGACATTTGAGTCACGCACACGTCTTTGTGTGCGTGCATGAATTTCTTATCACGCTCACGCTATGCGTACGTGGATTTCTTATCACGTTCACGCTGTGCGTGCGTGAATTTCTTTTCACGTTCACGCTGTGCGTGCGTGAATTTCTTATCACGCTTTTCACGCTCATACGCTCACGTTATGAGTGCGTGAATTACCCTTCACGCTCATGCTGTGCGTGCCAACGTGAACCACTTTTCATGCTCACGCTGTTTATACGCTCACTCCTACCTACTAAACTTGGCGTACCCTTTTTACGCGTACGATTCTTGCGTGACTTGTTGGCCTTAGCATAGACTTGTTGGCGTGACTTGTTGGCCTTAGCATTGACTTGTTGGCGTGACTTCCTGACCTGGGTGTTTCTATTTGTTCTATAATTTATTCATTTAATGGTGGCATGATAATTCTCCTATTATATCCTTACGCCTTATTTTATGAACTCGATAATCTTAGCATGTTAATATTTTTGATACATATGGTTGTGTAGAACGTGCCCTGTGTCTTGATTGGTTTATGGATACCCAGTAAGACTGGAACTTAACCCTGAGAGTTATAGACTCGACCCCATTTAATACTAATTGACTTTCATGCATTATCACCATTGATAATAATGGTTATCTTGACTAAAATTGATCATGCGTTCCTAGTTGGAACTAAGAGACTGGCTAGTCGTCTTATTGAATTAAATGAATGAGACACGTTCATGTTATGAACTATTGTAATCGATTAGCCGATCCTGAATATTGATATACAGGCATGTACAGGCTTCAATTTATTTATTTTTCTATAAAGCAGCATGTGTACTTTATGGTCAAGGCATGATTACTCCGTGGTTAGATTTGATTGTTGCATTACGCTATGTAAGACCTACAACCTAGCCGCACGGGTATCGTTGTAGAGTTGCGCATATCGTACCCCGTACAAAAGTACTCATTTGAATGACCATGATCTCCGGCATGTGATTTCACTCAACGTAGAGACTATTAAGTTAAATAAAATAATGATTGCATGGAGAGAATGGATCCCCGAGTTCTTATATGGCAGCCCTCTTGGGACTAGTAGTGCCCGACAGGCCGGCTGGTTCCCACAGATACTGTAAACCTGCCACACGGGCAGGAAGTGGTATCTGCTTATATTATTATTGTATATTATATATTGATGACGGGCGTCCCACTGGGACTCGTCTAATTCATGATTGGCGCAATTGATTGACTGGATAGACTAGCCTTGCTCGCATATAGTAAGAACTGAGGAATCTTTATTACATAATTCTAGGATAACTTGGGACTCACAATAGCAAGTCGTAGGAGTTGATTGGTCATTCAAGATGATTTGTTTGTGTATTGTACCCACTCTGTTACCTAACTGAGATGATCAGAATGTCAGGACATGACGGGCCAACTTCTGTCCTTGTTTGGTTGGGAGATTGGTTCGAAGTGTCGTGATGTTATGTGAATCCTAGTGGAAAGCAGAGATCTATTATTATATTCTCTTACTTATTGGTTTAATCCTTCATATCGTGCTTCCTTATGGTACTTGCTATTAGAGGTCTAACCTCTCTGGTTTTGCATGGCCAGATTTAGAGCCGGTTCCCGAGGACTCAACTTACTTCCACCTCCAAGATGGTCAATACTAGGGGAATGATCGCAGGAGGACTCGAGTGGGTTCCTTACTCCACCGCTCGTTTTGTTATTTACTTTATACTTAGCCGTTTGGCACCGACATGTTAGTCGGATTGTCTTGTACTTACTTTTACATGATTGTAACTAAGTCAGACTGCAGCTGATAACAATTGTGTATACGTTACTATATCATCTGGCTATGTTTTGTAAAGCCAAATCTCAAGAATATTTTGACTAAGCATTTGGGACGCCTTACTGCTTTATCTTACATGTTCTCTATTTTTGCTTCTTGTTTGAATGATTGAGACAATAGATGTGAAGTGACCATAGTAAGACTTTCATGTAGTATGCACCCCCTCGTCTGGTTAGACAGCATTGATCGTATTATACGGTATTCTTCTACCCGTAATACGTAGCTGGCTGAGTCATTCCCCCGCTCTCCAGTATTCTGGTTCTGGGGCGTGACAGGAAATCTCCCAAAGCATCGGCCCCTATCGTAGTTAAGCTATGCGGGAGGGCACCAGCCTTTTCGGTTGAAACAACAACTGAGACCCCTTTGAAGATACGGCTCAAGGGGAGACCTCCCCAAGTGTCAGCTCCTCTTGTAGTAAAGCCACACAGGAAAGCACCAGTCTCCAAGGCGCCAGTTGAGGCACATCTCAAAATACGACTCAAGGGGAAGCCTCCCCAATTGTCGACTGCCCTCATGGTCAAACTAGGAGGAAAACCCCAACATCTCTCTCAGCACAGGCCCAAGAGCCAATACAGGTCAAACTCCAGATGAACTCTCCCGAATCACCCAAGGCTACTCCGGTGCTCACTGACGAAGAATAGGAAGAGTACATATCTGCCAATGTTGATGCCCCATCCCTTGATGATGTAATTCCCTGGGACAAGATCCTGTATTTTATCAACAAAAGGCTATCTTTGAATTATTCTAGTTTTTCATATTGGAATGCCATATATACTCTATATAATGTCTTGCAGTCGTTGCAAACACAAATAACGACTATTAATCATGTAAATTGAGTCGTCCTGTGCCAAGGATTTTGCTATATAGTTTCGCCCCGAAACCAGGATGAGAAACCTATTATTTTTTGCAAGGTCGAGCGTTATTAAGACATCCCTCCATTCGAGCCAGAACCCGACATCGGTAGAATGCAAATATACCGGTACACCGATGAAGCAAAGTACCTCATCCAAAAGATGGATTATGATTTAAAAAGCGACCAGGGTCTGAACTATGACAAAGGCCGACGTCTTCCTTTACGGCTTCCAGTCCCAAAAGGGAAGCCATAAGACTATTACCATCGTACTCGACGGAGAGTAGGCTACATCACACCTCCGACAATCCCAGAGAGTTAAGAAGCGAAAGAGGCTATACACTCTCACTCATCTTAAGCTTCAACTTGGGACTCCGACACCAGTATCGGTCCAATCTTCAGGAAAGTGTTATCAGTCAACATGACATCCACACATCCTTCAGAAGATAAAGACGATGATCAAACAGTGGAGTTCTTCGAAGAAGAATCATGGGCTTAATGCCTAGGTGCACAATAGGAATCTTACTTCGAGCTACGAGAACCCCTACTGAAGATCAAGTCGAACAGATCGACTTAGGGGATGAATCCTCCTCTAAACCCATCTTTATCAGCAAAAGCCTGGCATAAAAAGACTGAGAATCCTTGATTCAACTTGTTAAAGAATACATCGACGTCTTTTGGAGCTATGAAGATATGCCAGGTCTAGACCCACAAGTTATAATGCACAAGCTTAACATCTTGCCTAACGCTAAGCTTGTTAAGCAGCAACAGTGACGCTTTCGTCCTAACATCATGGATGCCATTGACATAGAAGTGGATAAACTCTTAGACAGTGTATTTTTTCACGAGGAATAACATCCAAATTTGGTAGCCAATATCATTCCCGTTACTAAAATGAATGAAAAGATTCGAGTCTACATCGACTTCAGGGACCTCAACTCCGCTTGCCCGAAAGACGAGTTCCTACTCCTGATCACCGACATAATGATCAACAACACATGTAGCTTTGAACGCATGTCCTTCATGGATGGATATTCGAGCTACAACCAAATCAAGATGTTCCCGAATGAGGAAAAATACACGTCGTTCAGGACTCCAAAGGGGGTTTATTGATATACAGTGATACCCTTTGGCTTGAAGAATGCAGGTACCACAGACCAACGAGCTATGATCACCATCTTCCGCCAATACCTTCGTAAGATAGTCGAATGCTATGTCGATGCCTTACAGTCAAAAGCCGTCTGTAATGTGATCACTTACAAAATCTGAGGACAGTCTTTGATCTCATGTTAACACATCAACTCAAGATGAACCCCGCTAAGTCCTTCTTAGGAGTTTCCAGTGGCAAATTCCTGGGTTTCATCATCACTGCAAAAGGCATCCATATTGACCTCGAGAAGACCAAAGCCATCCTTGACAAGGACCCTCCGAAGAACCTTTGAGAACTTTGAGGCCTACAAGGACGTCTCATATATATCCGAAGGTTTATAGCAAATCTTTTCGAAAAATGCCAACCCTTAACCAAACTCATGAAGAAGAGAGTCTCCTATGTCTGGATGGAGAAATGTCAGAAGGCATTTGACGACATCAAGGCTTATCTCACAAATCCTCCAGTCCTGGTGGCACTGGTCATAGATAATCCCTTTCAGCTCTACGTCCATGCAATGGATCATTCTCTTGGCGCTCTATTGGCTCAGAACAATGATGCAGGCTACGAGCAAGCCATCTACTACCTGAGCAGAAAAATGATCGGGGCCGACTATCAGTACAACCCCGTCGAGAAAGAATATCTAGCTCTGGTATTTGTCATCCAGAAGACTCGTCATTATGTATCAGGTCAGACGATTCATGTCATTTTTTGGGTCAATCTGCTCAAGGTCCTCATGACAAAGCCAGGAGTGCTAAACTCTCGATTAGCTACATGGGCAATACTATTGACGCCATATGATATGGTGTTTGTCCCATAAAAAGCTGTCAAGGGCCAAGCATTGGCCAACTTCTTAGCTGCACATCCGATTCTGGAATCGTCCAAACTCTATGAAGACATTCCAAATAAAGTGCTAGAGTCCAAAATTGTCGAAGAGAACTCTGTATGGCGGATGTTCTTCGACGGCACTTCAAGAACAGGCCCTAAGGGTCATATTATTGCAGGAGTGGGGGTAGTCTTGATCTCTCCCAACAAGCTGGTCATCCAGCGTGCCTATTCCCTCACAGAGCCGTGCTCTAACAATATGGCAGAGTACAATACCCTTATTATGGGACTCCAGTTAGCAAAACAGCTAGGGGTAGAATACCTCGAGTCTTATGGCGATTCAAAACTCATCATCAACCAGGTCCGAGGATAATACAAAGTCCGCCACGATGACCTGATCCTCTATCACAAAATAGCCTTGGACATCATCTTGACCTTTATCGAGTTCTTCATAGAACACGTACATTGGCTACAAAACTAGGAGGCTGATACTCTGGCTGGCCTCACGGCCTCATTGGGGGCACCTATCGGGACTCAACACTTTGTTCCAATGGTTGGCCAGGATTTGGCGTGCCCCAAAAAACAATTTCTGTATGCGTTTGAGCCATGCCATGCCTGCAGATGCCAGTATCAACGTCAGAGATTGGCAGTTTCCATTCATCGACTTTCCAGCCTATAGAATCCTTCCAGATGACCCAAAGGAAGCAATCTTTATCAAAAGGCGCTCCCTCCGATTCTACTATGATACAGCCACCAAAATGCTATATTGACGCTCTTACGACGGGCTTCTCCTCCGATGTCTATCAAACGAGGAAGCAGCCGAAGCTCTTCGGGAGGCTCATGATGGAATATGAGAAGCTCATCAACCCGGTTCTAAGCTACAAGATCGACTTCGACGTATGGGCTATTACTAGACCACGATGATGGCCGACGCTATTGAGTATGCTAGGAAGTGTCGTATTTGTCAGTTCTACGTCGACTTCATCAGTCGACCTTTAGAACTCCTACACCCTACGGTCGCTTCCTGGCCGTTCGAAGCTTGGGGTATGGATATAGTAGGACCAATTACTCCTCCATCATCCAGAGGATATCGCCTTATCCTGGCAATCACTGACTACTTCTATAAGTGGGCGAAAGCAGTACCGCTGACAGAGGTGAAGACCTCGAAGGTGATCAGTTTCATCAAACACCACGTCATCTACCATTTTATGGTACCTCGGAGGATCATCCATGATAATGGTCCGTAATTCATAAGCCATGCGTTCAGCAGATTCTGTGACAAAAATCACATTCAGAACGTGGCATCAACCGCTTACAATCCGACAGCAAATGAATTGGTTGAAGCTTTCAATAAAATAATTGTCAAGCTACTCAAGAAAGTCGTGTCAACCAATAAATGTAACTGGGATGAGAAGCTAGGTGAATGTTCTTGGGACTACCGCACAATAGTACGGACTCCAACGGGCAACACACCATTCTCCCTGGTCTATAGGAGCAAGGTCGTGCTTCCTCTTAAAATCCAGATTCCTTCGTTGAGAGTGGCTATTATAAACCAGTTAACGGAAGAAGACAATCAGCGTCACCGTCTGCAAGAGTTGGAGGCACTGGATGAAAAAGCCTATTGGTTCAACAATGCATCAAGCTCTACCAAGCTCATATTTCACAAGCTTTCAACAAGAAGGTCAAACAAAGGACTTTCCAAGTGGGCAACCTTGTTCTGTCAGTTAGAAGACCAAAGGTGGTGACTCACAAAACACCAGGGAAGTTTGAATCCAAATGGGAAGGCCCATTCATCATAGAGACAGTGTACTCTAACGGTGCCTACCGGCTCGTAAAACCAAATAGGGACTTATTCATGATGCCAATCAACGGCAAGTTCCTAAAGAAGTACTACTCTTGAAATCTCTCAACATGTACTTCCATCGCCCTAGCAGAAGAACTTATGAACTTGACTACCAAGTCCATCCCCCTGATAAAAATGTGCTTCTGGAGCCTAGTTACTCCAGTGCATTCTCTCCTGGTAGAAAACATCCATGTCCATATAATCTATGAGTTGTTTCTCTACATCCCCACAAAGCTAAATCCTATATTCCGTAAGATGATGCTAAAATCTATGTTTACTATGTCCACATTACCTCTGAGTAAACATCCCATCCAATAACCCCCGTGTTGTTGCATCTCGATCATAGAACATCCACGTCCACATCACCTCTGAGTTGTGTATCCCTACTGAGTTCATTCATGCCATGTCCATGTTACCTCTGAGTATGAAAACTCCACCGTCAACCCGATATTTACTACGTCCATATACCTCTGAGTAAGTATGTTAGTTCCCTCTCTCAACTTATTATCTGTACCTAGAAACCAAGGTGCGCCAAAGATGATAAGTCCATAAAATCACAATTTCATGACAAAATTGAACAAACAAAAGTTCTTTATTTCTTTATCCAATAAGAGTAAAGGACTACATTTACAAAAAGAAAAAAAAGATAGAGACAACTGTGTCTCAAACAAAAAGCAACAAAAAGAATGAAGGAACTAAGGGTCGGCAGACAGCTCGTCAATGCGATGCTTCAAAGCTTCAGCTCTGGTCTCCACAGTCGCCAAGACCCGACGCCCAGCTTCATGGCGCATCGCTTCCTTGACCTTGGAGGCAATATTAGCTGCATGTTTGTCATCCAAATCCTTCTTCTGACGAAACAAGAAGGCCACCTAGCGAGTAAACTTTGTCGCTTCTTCCTTAAGCATGACGTGTTTGGCCTGCGCTCGTTCAAAATCAACCCGAAATTGAGCCTGCTGCTTCTGAAGAAGGCAAATTTTGGCATCAATCTCTGCCATGCTGGCGTTCAGAGATTCTCGTAGACTGGCCTTCTCTTCCATAGATATCACTCACTTTTCAATTTCAAGGGTATTTTAGTAATTGTGATTTATTTGAATTTTTATGATTTTTATTTAAATTTTTATCTATTTATTAATTAGATTGATTTCAGTGTGATTGATTGGTTGTAGACTAGTGACTTGGTAGTATAAGTAGTTTGACCTTAGTCAACCTTCACTAGAAGCCTAATAATGTAATTAAAATTTACATTTTGGTTTTTAAAAATTATTTAGATTTAATCTCTATTTTTGGAGTGGTTTAAATAATTTTTAAGTTATTTTTGCATTAAGCCTTTTTAAGCCTTTTTGACATGGGCTTTCTTGCAACTTGAGAGTGCTTCACCCATGTGCAAACCCTAACCCTAATACCCCCTCCTATGGTCGGCCATAGCAGCCCCCCTTCTTTTCGTTTTTGTGAGAAAGCACGTAGCCTCCAAGTGAAACTCCTCTTTTTCTCACCTTCTCCAAACCCTAACTTTCGCATCCGGAGTCCGTTTCACTTCAAACGAATTCCGTTGCACTCGTGGGGAAGAGGAGAACTTGCTGGAGTATTGCTAGCAAGGAGTTGGAGGCATTGCTCGAGGAAAATCGGCCTACAAAGCGTTCGAGGACTTGCTTTCATTGGGTTTCCGACACCCAATAGGTAAAACTAGTTCTACCTTTGTTCTTCTGAATTTTTCTTTTTTATTGCATCCATATAGGTACCCTTGACATGTCTCTGAAGTTTGGTTGGGTTTTGACTTCGTTTGATAGCGGTATCGGACACGTATCGGTCTCACGTTGTACGTGTTCGACAAAATACCACTTAGAATTGAAAAGTGTTAATTTTCGATTCTGTTTTCACGAAATCCTTCCCTATATGATTTGTAACAACTTTCATGAAGACGGATCAGAAATCGACACGATTTCGGCATCCGAACGGACACGGACACGCGTGCACGAGATCCCGTGCACGTCCTGCAGTCTGTGCATCATAACTCAACGCACAGAGCTCCGTCTTGTGTGAAATTTTACGAGAACGTAGGGGCAACCTCTGCCCACATTCCCATAAAATTTCACGACGTTTCGTTGAGCGAGCCGAAGAAATCGCGCGTACACTAGTCGGCTGAACTGTGCACTCGGACTAAAATTTGCCGCTGACACAGTCTTCGTATGCGAACACGGTGCGTCGAGAACCCGTACCAGGAGTTGGAACATGTAGCCCTATACCTAGACTACCCAAGGACTCGATCCCGAGTCATAGCGTGGCCCGACGCGCGAGCCACGAGCGACGAACTGCATGTACGAGCATGCACGCGTGCGCACGTGTGCGCAGGCCACGCGCTGTTGCGTGAGCTGCTGTGTCGCGTCGTTGCGACTTCGTGTTGTGTAGACGTGTCCTAGACCTACCCTGTGACCCTACCTAGCCGTGTGCACGAGCACGAGGCTTCTCGTTGCGCGTGTGATGCGCAATCGAGCGAGAACACCCGCTTCGACACGCGAAATCGATTTTTCGATACGCATTCTCTGGACACGATACGGACACGGTTTCGACTCCGGGAGTACCCGAGCATGTCCCACATGTCGAGACCGACCTATTTGCCAAGTTTTGCGGGTTAATTCTGAGTATTTTGCGTTTTGAGTCTTTTTTGTGAAAAATTGGATTTTCATTTAATTGAAAATTTGGGATTTGTGTGATATTTCGATTTCTGAGAATTTTGACGATAATTTCTGAGTATTTGGTCCTTGGACACTGTTTGGGACTTGTGGGAATCAACTCTCAGGGTTGATTCATATTTTCTACCTATTTTTAGGCATATATGGTATTTTACCTATTAATGTATATAGATATATATTTATGTATATGTATATGTATAGATATAATTCTTTAATTCTTTAAAGAATTAAATATAGATATAGATATAATATAGATATAATTCTTTAAATGCTTAACTTCGAAAATGTGTTTATGTGATGGTCGAGGCTCTGATTTTAGACCTGGGAGTTTGCTCCAGGATCGGAATTGACCTTCGTTGGTTTTATTCTTGGCATATACTTATATTTCCATATAAGCCTATATATATATATATATATATATATATATATATATATATATATATATATATATATATATATATATATATATATATATATATATATATATATATATATATATATATTATAAAGGTATTTTACTATTGATTGTAATATCTTATACATAGATTACTCTTATAGTCTCATATTATTCTGTTGCTCAAATTTAGACCCTCTACCAGCAGCCCCAACATCATTGTTCACTCACAAACCATGTTTCCTTTCCTAATTTATATATGTATATATATATATATATATATATATATATATATATATATATATATATATATATATATATATATATTTGTGTATGTATATATATATGTATCTATATTAATTGTGATGAATGTATAAATATAGGTAATGTAATAAATTCTTGTGATATGACTATAGGAAGTGTTTGGACAGATTAGGTTCGTCGTTAGGAGCCTAGTTCGGTCGAATTGGCCGACAAGTTGACCAAGTTGACAAAAGTCAACTTTGGGTCAAACTTGATCCAAATCGACTCAAACGAACTCCGAATGACCTAAAATTTTGTGTATGACCTAGAAATTAGTAAATGGACTAGTTGACCAATGTTTGACCAGGTTTGACCAGAGTTGGCCAAGGGTTGACTTTGACCAAAAGGAACCTAGAAGCATGTAGTCTTGCATTGTAGCTATTTTTTTTGATATTGTAGACTTGGTTGTGACATGTGTATACTTTAAATAGGTTTATATTGCCACGGTTTAGCTACACTTCATCATCAGCAGTTTGGTTTGCCAGGCGAGTACATTCTCTGATATTTTCATACTTGTTTGGATATGTTCTCTTGTTATAGACTAGTATACTTGATGCTGACACGATGTTCACACGGATTAGTACCCTATGGATCTTTTCATGCGATGTTATTCCCTCGGATACATCGAGTATATCATGTTCATATACTTTATCGTGTTCATCATATACTCCATGTATTCATATTTATCCATGTACACTCATATGTTATTCATGTACACTCATGACCATATGAGCTCCATGTATAAAAGTAGTTGTTATCCATGTGCAATAACATATCATGATTTGATCCTTGTGTATTGATTGGGGGCAGGGAGAGTGTAGTTGGTTATGTGATCATTATCCCCAGTAGGTATTCATGTGAAACTCCATAGTTTATCCATGTGCAACCCAACCTATTTACATAACCAATTTATGCTCTAAATCACATAGATAGTTACATTTCTCTATTTATCATATTTATACCTCATCTTGATATTCTCTCTCTTGTTGAATTCTTTACAGCGTTTCATGTATAATTTTCTATAGCTTGCTTTATATGTCCAATCCTGATATGAACTGTTGTGAGAGATATGTGCTCGTTCCGTCCTGATTGGACATGTTAAAAATTTTACAGGTGATGATGAGGAGTATTGCCCTACTTATTATGGCACTGTCTTAGGTGACACTGGTGACGTGGACCCTCAGGAGGATCCAGCAGTCGTTGAGGACTTGCTCATAGTCTAGCTGAGACTTTAGTATCTTATTGTCTATTTATTGAGACATTATGAGTTGTACTTTGAGATTTTGTTCTGGTGGTTTTACACCAAGACTTTTATTATATCTGTGACTCTCTTGAGATTTATTCTTCTATTCCATCTTAGTTGTTGTGATTGAGTTACTTATTATTTTATTCTCCATTCGGAGCATATTCTAGACTGTGTTAGATATTGTGACCCAGGACAGCGTTCTACCGCCGACACTGCGGCGTTGGCTGGGCGTACTTTACTTCTCGTACCCTTTTATTGGGTGCGGATCGTGACAATAGATGAAGCTAACCTCTGCTCCTTGGCCTCAATATCGGCCAGCTCTTGTTCTCAGATGGCCATGGTGTCCTTATAGGCTGACTCAACCTCAGCCGCTAACTTGCTCTGCTCTTCTTCTATCAAAGCAAAAATATCATTCTGTCGAATGCTCCGGAGCTCAGTAAGATGATGATCGAGCTCAGCACCAGAAGCCTCCAAGATCTCAGACATATGGTCGTGACCTTGGTGAGAGCGGATCAGCCCGATGTGCGAGATCGCCATTGCCTTTGCAGTCGCAAAGCTCATGTCTTCCTCCAGCATGGCGGACACCCCTCTCCTCAGCATCTTGTACCCGGCCTCAATAATTTACTTCACGTATTCATCTACATCAGCTAATACTTGGGGTGTCAAAGTAGGAGCCATCAGGATCACACATAAGCCAGACAGGTAGCTAAACTCATAGAGGGTGCCATATCTTGGCCTGATGAAGCAGTCGCCACCCCACTCATGGAATCTTTAATCGTCGATACCTCAAGATTCAAGTCCCTTCAAGGAGACTTTGAGCCCAAAACCTCAACATTTGCGGTCTCCGTCTGACGGGCAATGATGCCAGAGCCAAAAGTTGCCATAACCAAGTCTCTTGAGGGACCCATCATAGTCCTCCAAGTGGATTGAACAGAGAGAGACACTTCCACCATAGGGCCCTTGCCCTTATCCAGATCTACCCCAGAGGGCCTACCAATGTCAAGGCCCACTGTAGCAGGCTCAGAGGTAATATCAGCGGCTGGGGAAGGATCCTCCACTCTACCCCCTGATAAAAGAGTAGGGGTGGCACCGGAAGGCAGTATGTCTGCTTCTATCTCTCTCTACTGAGACAGGAGTAGGACTCGACAATCGAGTCATTTCTTACATCTCAACCTCCATCACTGGAACAGGAGTGGGGCTAGGCAGTGAAGGCATCTCAACCTTCGCCACCCGTACAGCGGAAAGAGCTGACCGCGAAACCGATTCCTCCATATCACGATCAGGGGAGGGCTCAGTTGCCATCTCCCCAGCTTGCTCCTCTCCGCCTATCATAGAGTCTTCCTCTATGTTCTTAACATCTTCATCTAAGACGTCGTTTGGATATAACGAGTCCCAATCCGCTTCTTCACCCGGAGGACCTCCTGTTACTGCTTCCCCCGGGGGCATCAATAACAATCTTCTTACTTGTGCCTGTGGACAGTTGCCCCACTACCAGTGAAGGCCCTACTTCATCTCCCCGAGCAATCAGCGGAGAAGGGTCAACATTCTCAGATGCCACTACGTTAGCGGCATCATCTCCAGTGTAGTCAAAGTTAACTGGAACGTCCAACTGAACAGCATTATCTGGGTCCTCCTCTACGGAAGACCGCACAATAGGGGAGACACGCTCGTCAAATGAGCTTGCATCCTCCCTTTCAAAAGACTTGTCTGGACCTCGCTTTGAAGACCGAGACGTCTTCTTCGCCTCCTGCAAACAAAGAGGAAGTAAATATACAGGATGAGAAAGATCGTGTTGGCCGGTATTAATCTACTTACCGCCACAGGGACGGGCTTTGTCGATACTCTTGGAGGCAAAACCACAGTCACCCCTGACTTAGTCGCCAACACCTTCTTGGGCTTCTTGGGCATAGAGGAACCTGCATCTGTCGAAGCACACCTCTTCAGTTGACTAGCCGCAAATTCCTCCTGCAAGCCCTCTGCTTGTGCTACTGGGATTATCACAAGAGCTGTAACATATGGCGGACGATACGCCCGAGCCTTCGTAAGCATGTTCTCGGACGCCTCTGGCTGGGTCCCGATGATGAAACTAGTCTCCTATCATAGCCAGGAGATATAGTGTTCATCTGACAATAGAGCTTGACGGCAAAAAAGAAAATGTGCGACCGAGGATTTCGAAGCGATGTCGTGAACCGCACTCCTGTACACCCAGCATTATAGTACTGCCAACCATGGGCTCCATCCAATAAACTTCCAACAAACCCCAAGCAAGTATTGGGGTTTCTCAACATCAGCTGAGTGTAGCCAAAGTGGCGGGCAAACCGGCTCGGTAGGTATGGCTCCAGGAAGCTGTGATTCCTGTTCTGATACACAAATGCGAAGGCCAAATGCTTTGCAACCAGCGAAATGCCTACACTGGCAGAAAAATAACATCTTCGCCTGAGTCCTCCAACTCTTTATTTGCTTTAAAACCCAGGAAGATTGGGCCAACTTTCAAGATGTCCCACCCTTGAAGATGGAACAGAACCTTCCTACAAACAGGGACACCCGTATGCAGCCACTTCCTTCTGTAGTAGCGGCGGATAAAAGCATCGCCGGTAATATGCCCCTCTTCCGTGTCATGGCTTATTACGTTGGGATGATACAGTATCAACCATTCCATCAGATAATAATAAGGCAGCTCCGCTCGAGGAAAGTTACCACTTCTTCCCTTTTAGGCAACGACATCCACTGTAAATTCTCTCAAACCTCGCATCAGGTTGCACACCATCGCGGGAAGTAAAGCCAAAGGACAACCAAAAACCAGCTTCACAGCAGGCAAGATAAGGTTTCTGGTTACCCTCTCTACAAAACTAGATCTACCAAAAAAAATATAGTCTCGAAGCCATATCATCCGATAGGCCGCCAGCACTGCCTTCGGTGACATTTTGTGAACACAGTGCCAGAAGCAGCTATAGATGTTGTCAGACGGTTCTTTGTTCTCATCCTTGTGCAGATTTTGCTCACTAAGCTTGGTCATCTCAGTAAGTACCTCCGCATGGGTGAGCCCCTGGGGGTATAAACCAAACTTTCAACAGATCCCTCTCGTCTTAGTTGACATAATCTCTCCAAGCAGTCATGTGAGTTTGTGATGGCTCACCACTTCTTTGAAGACCGCCATCATTTCAGAGTTCTTCTCTTCCAAGGTGGAGAGTTCTTCATTCATCGGGAATTACTCTTCGTATGGTTCAAACCCCCAAGAAAGCTTCGAGACCTCGTACATCTCATGATGCGCCAATCCCAGCTCCCCTCTAAGTGTGTAAAACATTCCGGTATGAGGATTATACAACTCCATAAGGGCTAAAAACATGGGCCAGTTTATCTCTATGCCAGCCTGAGTGGCATGGATAGCAGAAGTCAAGCCAATCTCCCTAAGTTCGTTCTTAAACTTTTCCAAGATCCGGAGTGTCAAGTCATCCTACTTCGACACATAGTGACCCCAACCTTCGACCCAAAAATCTCCTTTCGGGTATGAAATCTTGGCCGCCAACATACGGTTGATGAAGGTCGAAGCACTGAAGGCAAAAGTATCCAGGGAACATCACTGTAGATACTCCCGGAACGCAAAGTTCTCAAGTGGTAAGAGGTCCCGCCCTGCGAGAAGGTTAAAGTATCCTCCTAATTAGACGTAGTATCGATCTGAATAGTTCCTACCACTGCCCCTCCCTGGGTCGGAGTGAGCTTCCATTTCATCCTCCTCTTTGAAGCAAGACTAATGAAGGCAGTCAATAGCAACTGACATTCCATCTGCCGAATGTACATATTAAGGCCCTTTGCCGTGAAGAACCGATCTTCTTTTACCTTCAACACCTTCGCTTTGTAAGAAGCCAAGCGATCCCCGAACAGAAACTCGGGTTCAAGAAAGTCTTGGTAGAAGACGCTGCAGATCTGAGCCTACCACTCTCCATCATATCTTGAAGAAAAGAGACGGACTGATCTCGAATCTATGGAATCCTCTCCGGCGGCTGACCCAGCATGATCGCAGCCTTAGCCAGCTTGACTATCTCCTTATTAAAGTCCAGATCCATCTGGCAGAGAGTAGGGTCGAGAAGGACTTCATTTAGCAAAGGCAAAGTCATAGATACTACAAAAAAATGGAAAAGGAGAGTTAGCAAAAGAACTCATTCTCCCGAGTTAAAAGACTTATGCACAGCTTAGCATCGACGCATGCAGAGAACTGTGTATCAAAATCTTTGCACATCATCAGAACAAAAGTCCATGTGCACTGAATGAATTCCACTGCAACACATATACAAGACCGAAGTCCATGCACGTTGGAAGGATAGCTTCGGCGCATCATCAGGACCAAAGTCCATGCAAGTCAGCGAGAAAAAGGTTCGGTGCATCATCAGGACCAAAGTCCATGCGCGTCATCGAGGAAAAGCTTCGGCACGTCATCAGGACGAAGTCCATCCGTGTCAGCACAAAAGAGCCCAGCCGTACCCATGCGCTTCAGCAGAATAGTTTGAAACATAAGATAAAGTGTCTGTGCAACTCCCAAAGCAGCAGAACACCCATCGGTCACTTCCGGCCGCACGTCGACGTGCATCGTCTCGACAGCGGGGGACTCTTCGACGTCGTCCTCATTGGGCTTTTTGACTTGCCTTTGCCTCGGCCAGCACCACCACGGTGAGCCTTGGGGGCCATCTCTCAAAATTTAGGATTTTGTTTAAGAAGAAAAGCTCTTAAGAAGGAAAAAAAAGAAAAAGAATTTCTTTCTCTCTCCTCAGATGCCTATTTATAGGCTCAATCCCTACACGTAAATCGATAAAAACATGACGTCAGCGTCTATTCGAGTTTCGTGAAATTAATGGTTGCATATCTTCTAAAAGAGAGCATCATTAATCTCTCAGAGTTTGAAGTGTTATCTTATTTTCATTTTTCAAGGAGGATATACGCCGGCATAGCCATGCGCGGCCATGCACCCAGACAGGGCATGCGCCCAGAACATCTACTTCCCATGCTTCTTGGTTCAAAGTATTCCAAAACTTAGCAGAAAGTTTTGAAAACTTTGAAGGGGGTCTTATAGAAGCATGGAATTTCAGGCGCATCCAAGATCAAAAACTCTTATGCGCTCCAAAGCACAATGCGCCCCCAAACATCACGCGCTAAAGACAGAATTTAACACATTAAAAGACAGCAAAGAAAAGAGGCACATAAAGATTAGATTTTTTATTTTTCACATAAAATTCTATTACATGTCCAAACTCTTTGTGACAACAAAAAGTCTACTACAAAGAAAAATCCTAAACTACAGTTAGCCACGTCACTTTGACATCTCAGCTAGGCGTATCACTCTTCCTCATCAAAGCGAATTATTTCCTCATCAACACACGAGTGCTTCGGCTAATGAAGCACTTTTTGAGCAGAACGCGAGTTGGCAATCAGTCCAAACCCGGTGGCTCTTCCAGCATAACGGAAGTCGGGGCGCGATGACCCCGATCTTTGGATGCAACAGGCAACCAATGCCATCTCGTAAAAGAATACTACCGACAAGGGGTTCAAACATAAGCTGTTGTGTCCATAGCTCTCCTGGCGTATCTCAATCTTTTGAAGGAGTTCATCGTCAAAGCTTCTTCGAACAAGAAGATCTACACTCCATAGTGCAACATCTTGCCAAGGAGGAGGATCGGTCGAGTTTATCTTCATTCGAGAAGTTAAGTAAAAATGAGAAGCAAACTTTCTTTCACCGCTAATTTTTATAGGCCAGGACAAATTAAACTCATATGTCAAGTGGCAACTTTCTCGAAGTCAGTACAATAAACTTACATTAATCGTGATGAATCTGCTACCGCAAATTCAGTTAAGTTAAAAAATCATCAATTCGAGTCTCGAAAGACTCAACAAAGCTGACCAAAGGAGATGCGCCACATAGCGGATGCACTCCTCAACATCATGCACCCTATGCCGACGTGCCAAGTGACAAACAGACAGATGCGCCCATATAAGCTTGTCACCCATCAAGTATTTAATACTATATGACAGAACCATCATCATGCTTCCCGAAGACTGAGCAGTTGACAGCTTTTATAGAAAACGAAGAGCCACCGATGTCAGCCTCATCATTACTTATTTTATCGGTTACAGTTGTGCTCTGTCACGTAGCTGACTAATTACCTGCATGCACCTCCATAGCCATGTGCCTCAAAAGCCATACGCCCAGACTTGCTTTTGAATCCTAAAAAGCTATGAGCCAAGTCTCCTCATACGCCAGATCTTAGGCACATCCAGACAGATTATCCTGCTCCAAATTAGAGATCTTGGAGCCATGAACACATGCCACATGTCATTGACTCAGTTCTTCCTATGAATGGGTGCCAACTACCTAAGATCTCAGTAACAACTGAATCTCAACAACTGCCACGTATCAGCTCAACCGCAGCTCAATAGTACAGTTCAAATAGATTCAGCTCCAGCTCCCTAGCGCATCGTCCATGCGTCCAATAAAGTTAGCCATATGGCATCCCTATGTGCAAGTT
Organism: Iris pallida; assembly: GCA_029216955.1. NCBI lineage: Eukaryota > Viridiplantae > Streptophyta > Magnoliopsida > Asparagales > Iridaceae > Iris > Iris pallida. Next base: position 9,133 of record JANAVB010031657.1, on the reverse strand, counting down.
CTCTATGCATGCATCGTATATGTGCGCATAAGCAGATCATTATACTACCTATAAATAAAAGGATGATTCCTTCATCCAATCTCTCCAATCTTAAAGCTCGAAGCCCCACTTATTGAACATTTTTCAACCACTTCAGCATCAAGAGCACTTGCAAGAGTTCCAATCCTCTTCAAGTCACTGCTCATTCTAGAGAATCTAGACTTTTAAAGAGTTCGAGATTGTCAACGGAGTCAAAGAATTATCATTCGCTCCATCGCTACGGTTTCCAGACAAAAACAAAAGTGTACTCCTAGGATTATATTTAAATCCTATATTGTACTTTATTCTATTTGTAATTAAATTCAGTATTAAATCAAACAACTTATTTTAATAGTAAACAACGACTACTGCCACAAGGCCTGACATAGCTTTGTCGTAGGGATGCTGAGTCGGTTCACGAACAGGTATGGAGCACTATAAAGCTGTGAAGAGGGTTATAAGATACCTCAAGAGGACTCAGAAGTATGCATTATACTACTGCAGAGATCCAAAAGTAGTAGAAGGCTTCAGTGATGCAAGATGGTGCTCAGAAGTAGAGAGTGAACGGTCCACAGGAGGATGTATCTTCTCCATGGGTGGAGCTGCTATATCGTGGAAGTCAAAGAAGCAGACTATGTTATTATACTTTTTTATGGAATCTAAGTTTTATGAACTGGCAGCTACAGCGGATGAAGCAGAATGGCTTCGGGAGCTCATATATGATCTTCCAATGGTTGGTGCACAGATACTGACGGTACCGATATAACGTGACAACTAAGAAACTACAGTGGTAATGAAAAATGACCTCTTTAATGGCAAGAAGAGGACTGTATGTCTAAGGCACAGGGCGGTAAACGATCTTATTAAAAGAGAAGTCATTGCCATGGTAGATATTCGGAGCTAGGAGAATCTGGCGGATCCGTTCACCAAAGGTCTCAAGCGCCAGCTGGTTAAAGACATAGCATATAAAATAGGCTTGAAGACACTCTGATATTGTGTCTTGTAATTCTACTATATTATTTTATATTATTAGTTCAAAGAAAAATCTACTAGGCATCTAGCTTTTAGTTCAAAGAATGATCATTGACTGGAAGAATATCAGGAACAGTGGATAAACCTTTGGAATCACGGGGTCATGGACCCAAAACTACTATTAACAGTAGGTAATCCTTTGGTAAATATGGGATTATGGATTCAGAACCACTGTTTTCTACTGTTTGTTCTTTGTATAGAACAAAGTCCTGTGAGAGGATGGCTTGGAAGCCTTAATGAGTTCTCGGGCATTTAGGATATACGGCGTACTTTACAGGAAGCATGGATAGCATGGCACTACAAAGGAGCATAGTACTTCATGCTATAGTGGGGTGACACCATATGAGGTATCTAGTAAAGGTAAAGCCTCGGCTTCGGGCCAAGTCACAGTGGCGTAGCACCGCACATAGGCAAGTAGGCCTAATGCTGTAGAATGAAGAGTGGTAGACAGCACTACAAAGAGACTGGGCCTCATGTTACAGTGGTGTCACACCATATGAGGCAGTGCCTCAGCTTTGTAAGCCATGTCACGGCGACGTAACACCGTAAGGAAGCGAAAGACTTCATGCTGGGTAGTTTGGCACTACAAAGAGGTTGGACCTCATGCTACAGTAGTATGACACATGAGGCATTGTCTCAACTTTGGGCCATGTCATAGCGGTGTAACACCGCAAGGAAGTGAAAGGCTTCATGCCAAGACTCTTTAAAAGAACTCACCTAGAGTGTATGGATAGAGATATAGGCCATCTCTTGAGGGAAATCTTATAGACACCCAATATACATACACCGAATCCAAGCTAGCACAGGACCTTTAATGTGCAGCCAGAAGCACAGTTGATGTCGTTATGTGAGTTAGAAGAATTGTAGTTATGGTGCAGAATTCAAGGCTTAGTCCATTCTTGTATCATGTTGTTATTTAACCCATACAAGAAGATTCTAGTCATAGCGACATCTCTCCTAATGCATGATAGGCAGTCACTATGGGGAACGCTCAACTCATATATTAAGATATATGGGGGATTGTTGGTGTTTTTACCTTTAAACTAGGAAAGATAGTCCCATATCGGCTACACCAAATGGTGAGTATCTTAATATAATATATTGCTTATGTTGAGGTATGCACATGAGGTGTGGTAGGGCACAAGTGTGTGCCATGTGGGAGTGTTTTCATAGAAGAAAAAAAGGATTAATTCCAACAAGGAGATAAGTTGATTTCTGTCGTTCGGGCTCGGACTCGGATACGGACTCCAAGATTCCTCGGGGGGGTAGCGTGGACTGGCACTCGACTATGCTGATTGTGGGATTGACTAAAATATCAAACTCTATTTTTGAGTATTGGTATTTTAGTCCTACATCGGATAGGAAAAAAGCTGAAGTCTCACTCCACTCTATAAATAGGCAAATCTTACTTTGAGAAACGGTGATCTTCATCACCCCAGTAGAGTTGCCTTCGTCTCTTTCTTCTTTCTCTTCTTTCTTCTTTCTTCTTTCTTCTTTCTTCTTTCTACTTTCTTCTTTTTCTTTCTTCTTTCTTCTTCTACTTATTCTGTGTGGCTTCGGGTACTTTTGGAGAGCAAACTCGTCTCGTTTGCAGAAATCTCTGAAATACTTTAAGGATATTAGAGAGCTAATACTAGCTGAAAATCTGTAGTATCCGATCCCCTACAAAGGCTATTAGAGAGCTAATACTAGCTGAAAATCTGTAGTATCTGATCCCCTATAAAGACTATTAGAGAGCTAATACTAGCTAAAAATCTCTAGTATCCGATCTCCATCTAGATTTATTTCGGGAATAACAATCACTTACTGAGTGTTTAATTTGTCATACAGATGGATATATCTTGGATGAGAGAGCACCTATTATCGAAAGAATATAGAGCAGGGGTTGAAGAATTTATAGAGTATGTTAAAGCTAATGCGGATGATCTTGACTTTATTAGGTGCCCATGTAATGAGTGCAAGAATCTCTATAGACTGAGTTTAGCTGATGTAAAATTTTATTTGACGATAATTGGTATCGATCCAGGATATACTATATGGACACGACATGGGGAAGTTGATCATAATGAAATGGCACCATGTGGATATATATGCGCCTATCTATGATATGGATACTTTAAATGATGTAGCAGATACAATAGAGATGTTCGATGCTTTAAAAGAGAAGAATGTTGTAGGGGATGATGAAGAGAACTTTCATGCATTGCTTGATGATGCTAAGAAACCTTCGTATAATGGTTGTAAAAAGTATATGAAGCTATCAGCAATAGTGAAGCTCTTTAGTATCAAGGCTAAGAGTGGCTAGAGTGATAAAAGCTTTTCAGATGTGTTGACATTGTTCGGTGATATGCTTCCGGAAGGGAATGAATTGTCCGCAACTACTAGGGAGGCTAAGCGATGTTTCTCAGTATTTGGGATGGAATGCAAAAGAATACATGCATGCGCTAAAGATTGCATACTCTATAGAAATGAGTAGAAAAATGCAACCTTGTATCCTACATGTGGAACGTCGAGATATAAGGTAAAGAAGAATATGTTTGAACAATTAACGGAAGAGCAAAATAAAGGCATCCCAGCTAAGGTGGTACTTTCCACCAATTCCACGCTTTAAAAGGTGGTTTCGATTGGTACAAACATCAAAGAATTTGACATGGCATGTAGATGGAAGGAAAGTTGATGGCCAATTGCTCATCCCGCAGATTCACCAATATGGAAGACAATTGATGATAAATGGCCAGAGTTTGCAGTGGAAGCAAGAAACCTTCGACTCTCTCTCTTTCCCGATGGGATTAATCCATTTAGTTCACTCAGTAGTAGGTACAGTTGTTGGCCTATAATGCTAAATACTTAAAGTTTGCCACCTTGGTTATGCATGAAGAGAAAGTTCACAAATTGACATTGTTGATATCAGGCCCCCAACAACCTGGAAATGACATAGATGTTTATTTAGCACCATTGATTGAGGATTTGCAGTTGTTATGGAAGGATGGAGTTGAGACTTATGATGCATATCGACAAGAACATTTAACATTGAGGAGACAGTTAATGATTTTTCTACATATGGCAATTTGTCCGATTGTTGTGTGAAAGGATATTTCGCTTTTCCAATATGCAACAAAAGTACTTATTCAGATAGATTGAAACATTGTAACAAGAACATTAACACTGGTAACAGAAGGTATTTTCTGCATATCATTCTTTTCAATACCAAGAGAGGCATTTAATGGTAACCAAGAGTTCGAATCTCCTCTTGAACCATTGAATGGGGAACAAATATTAATAAAGGTTGCAAGGATTGATGTTTCTTAGGGAAAGATATTCCAGAAAAAGACATCAGAGAATACATCAAAAAAGAGAAAGAAACAGAAGTTCAAAAGAAATCGACACCAAAGAAGAGAAAAGAAGAAGTACAAAAAGACAAAGTTACAAGTTGTTGGAAGAAGAAATCCATTTTTTTAGCTTGATTATTGGAGATATCTTTCTATTAGACATAACTTGGATGTCATGCACATTGAGAAGAATGTTTGCGATAGTATCATTAGCACCCTATTAAATATTCATGGAAAGACAAAAGATGGGATCAATTATCGCAAAGATCTTGTAGAGATGGGCTTAAGGAAAGAATTAGCACCTCATAGTAAAAAAATAGAATTTATCTTCCAGCAGCATGTTACACTTTATCAAGGCTAGAGAAAAGAATGGTGTGTGAAAGTTTGCATGACCTTAAGGTCCCATATGGTTACTTTTCGAATTTTAGAACTAATGTCTCCATGGAAGATCTAAAGTTATATGGTCTCAAGTCCCATGATTGTTATGTCCTAATGCAACAACTACTCCCTGTTGTAATACGTGGTGTGTTGCCAAAGCATGTGAGATATGCTATTATACGAGTATGTTTCTTCTTCAATGCCCTTTGTGCCAAATTTGTGAATTTACATAAATTGCAAGATATGCAAGATAAGCTTGTGGTCACATTATGCTTATTGGAAAAATATTTCCCACCATCATTCTTTGACATAATGGTACATCTGATGGTGCACCTTGTCAGAGAGGTTGAACTTGATGGTCCGGCTTTCTTCCGATGGATGTACCCACCAAAGAGGTTGGTATATTCTAAACCTTGAGTTTTAATATGTAGTAACATGATTGATATCTGCATAATCATTTTTATCTTTGTCATTTGTATATTATAGGTATATGGGTGTCATAAAGGGTTATGTGAGAAATAAAAATCGTCCTGAAGGGTGTATTGCACAATGTTATATCGTAGAGGAACCCATTGAGTTTCATTCAAATCCTAGCAAATCATGATGTCATTGGAGTTCCTGCTATGAAGAATGAGGAAAACCTATAAGCAAGGGAATATCTGTGAAGTTGACCTCATGTCTTTGGACCAAGCACATCTTTTTGTATTGCACAACACAAATGATGTTCGATCTTATATCGAGTAAAGATGTCTATATTCTTTGGTACTTGTTTTTTTTTTTTTTTTGCTTTTTAGTTAACGACATTCTATTCCTTACTTACTTGATAGGGAGCATGAGTCTTACTTGAAAAATGCACCATCATAGAGTGAAAAGTGAAAAGTGGTTAGAAGATGAGCACAACCGCACTTTTATTAAGTGGTTACGATCAAGGATAATTATTCAGCTAATATATTTTATGTTTCTTATCATAAATAAAATGAAATACTAAACTTTTAAAAAATGCCAGGTTGAGGCCGAGCAAGAAGACCCAAATAGCAATATCTCTGATGTCTTAAATGGATAGCCCAAGGACCTCGACATGATGTGATGAAGTTCTCGGGTTATGCAATTAACAGGATTTGTTATCATACGAAAGATTGTGATGACGTACGAGTCAAGCAAAATAGTAGAGTGACTATAGTGGCAAAGACTTTGCAAGTTGCTAGCGCAAAGGACAACAATCCCATTCTCTAAGATATGACTTTTTACGGTGTTATTAAAGGAATGCAAGCTAGCCTTTGGCACAAAAGATAATATTATTGCCGAGGGGTTGGTCTTTGAAAATGTTGGGCTAAGTGAGAAAATTCATAATGTAAATTTAGGAGAACATAATGTAAGAGTTTCAATTATGAAAGCCCTTTCTCCTAATGTGAGACTTCCCGTGCCCGTTGACGGGGAGATGAAAATTGTTAAAGATGTAATTGGTCCCTCGTAGCGTGCCCCAAAGAGTTTATTATTAGTGGTATAGAGGTAATATTATTTAATATGCTAGTGTCACTATCTTTTATGAAATTGTCTTAACAATTTGAATATATATATATATATATTATATATATATATAATATATATAAACAGGAAAAGAACATAACGCAAGTTGAAGATTACAATGTTCAACTAGGGAATGATGACGATGATTGTTATATAATTGACACGTTCAAAGACATGGTAGAAATAATGGATGACATCAATAACATTCGAATACCATTAGAGAAAGAGATGTTTGAAATTGACATATTTTGCTATCTTTCAAAAAAAAAAAGCTTTGTTGGAAGTATGTAAGATGGGTTGGCTGGATGGCAATTGTATTGTTGCATACATAAAGTGAGAAATATTTTATATTCTGAAATTTTAGTTTCTGAGATTGACACCTTATTTATGTATTCTTTTTTTTTTTGCTTTAGGCTTTTATATGACAAGTTTATAACCTATCGGGAAGTTGTGATATTATTCAATCCTTTTTCCATTAGTAAGGCATCGACGAATGAAATAACTAATTTGGTTAGAGAGAGACTCTAAACTGCAAAGTGGAACCAACTATGCTTGATTTCATTCAATTACAAGGAGTAAGAAGACTTAGTCAATTAGCCATACTTTACTTTCTTAGTCAATACCTAATATGCTTTATTCCATTCATGTTTCCTTCCTTTCATACATGATGCATTGGATTTTGATTGTGATTGACCTCTCTACTTGTGTTGTTTATTGGTTGGACTCATTGATGTTCAAGGCTAGAGGAAACATTAAGTTGTTTATGAATACGTGAGTGAAATCTTTATTATCTATTCATTTATTCTTATCTGTGTATTATGATATTCATATAAAATTATTTTTACTAGTAGCCTTAACACAGCTTTTGTTGGTGGGAAAAGAGCATTGCAGAAGCCAACATGGAAAATTTCTAAGGTAATCAAATTGATATAGGACTTATTAGCTATATAATCATGGATATAATATCTTTTGCTATAAAATAATATTTTTATGTAGTGCCCAAAGCAAGAAGGTGGGGTAGAATGTGGGTATTTTGTTCTGAAGTTTATGAGGGAACTTATAAAGGATTGTTCTTTGCCGACCGAGACAAAGGTAAATTGTTCATGAATTGAATCCTTAATTACTTTTCTGAAACTATATAAATGTAACCATTTTTTTATTCTAACCGTTCGGCTAAAATGTTGGTTGAAAAACCACATACACAAAGGAGGAAATATGAAGTCCGGACAGAACTCATCGAATTCACTGCCAATTATATGAATACATGAGTGTTGAGGTATATATCCTTCTTTCTTACTTGTACATGGATGCTTTTCTTTTTCCTGGAGTTGGAAGCATATTTTAGTAGTGCATTGAATATTGCAAATTGGAAGCATATTTTAGTTCTATTGAGAAATTGTTGCATGTTCTGATGAGAAATTCTTGCTGCTGCTGCTTTTTGTTGCTACAGTTTTCTACTGCACACATTTATGCTCCAGTTTGTTACATAGTACATTCTCCACTGTTTAAATTGATATCTTCTTATGAAAATTTTGGCCAAAACCTGTAGGACAGGACATGACATGAGATGCATGGCAAGAAACAAAATCCATTGCTATCTACTCAATAAATAACCATAAAGAACTCTTTGATAGTTTTAGTTGAGGTGATAGTTGGATTTTATCTTGGGTATGCTTAAACTTATGTGAAGAAGGAAACTATGGAAGAGAGAAAAATGCAACAGTTATTGTTCATTATCTTTTGTCAGCAAGGGTCTCCATAACACTGTCTTTGAAAGAGTTCTTGAACTATTAGTTACAATATATACCCTTCCAGTACAAATTGAATTTATTATAGCAATATTTGTCAAGTATTAGTTGCTTTTTGTTGACCTATGCAACTCGGTAACCACCTAGACGCCTTGTGCTTGTTTAGGCATTTATGAAGGGTTCATTAAGACTAATGGCAGGAAACAAAGGTGGTTGAATGTTTTAATTCTTAGTGATTTGAGCTTGATCTTCTTAAACTTTGAATATATTTCTGCCTTCTTAGTACTGTGGGTTTAATTTTCTCTCTTTCTAATATCATTCAGCAATTATTATGTCACTACTCATGTTTCTGCTGCTATTTTTACACTTGTCCTCCTTTACACGTGAAATACCATATTCCTACATTCTCGTCCTATGACAATGATACACTTTGCAGGAATGAAATGCTCATGGGATTTATATTGTGCCCTTAATTATATGATACACTTAGTTTGTACCATAATAACATTCACCTATTAGACAATAAGTCATTGACTGCTAAACACCATTTAGTTTCTTTGTACTTATAATAAGTCATAGAAGGATGCACAATCAAGAAACACCATTTGGTTTCTTTGTACTTATAATAAGTCATAGAAGGATGCACAATAAAGAAACACAAACACATGATGTGCTCATAGGAATGTTCTAAACTTCATTATTGGGGAATCCAAATTCACACTATCATCTGCTTGTTGCTACTATATTATGATCTTTGTTGCTTTTGTTCTTGTCTTAAGGTGCTGGCACAATTGAATTTGTTATATGCCATGTGGAGGTTCAAATTGTTTTTGTGGAAGGAAAAAGGATTGGGAATGTAAAATTGAATATTTATTCCTTGTTGACATTTTCTTATTTTCTAGCACTATATTTGTTCCTTATTGACATTTTCTTCTTTTTCATCACCATCATATTTCTTTCTGACCGTTTTTAGGGTGGCCAACTGAACTCTCATTTACATTCTTGTTTCATAATTATGTATGCTTAGTTTTTATCATTCATCTCATTCTTGTTACATTCTTGTTCCTTGCTGAAATTATCCATCTTTAATCATTGATGTCT
>JANAVB010031656.1:17500-48825 GCA_029216955.1 Iris pallida | reverse complement strand
CTTTCTCTTTTCCAGAGGTTGCAAACTTTGATATCTCTCTCTCTCTCTCTCTCTCTCTCTCTCTGGCAGATTGATGATAATTTTAGGGTTAGGAAACACCTATGTATAATCCCCTAAACCCGTAATAAATCTAGACCGTTGATGGGCTCCAATGTTGTAGATAAACACCCAATTCGGGTTCGGTCCCGACATAACCGAATTAGGACATCATTTGGCCAGCATAGGCAGAATAGTTTTGTCTACTTTGGACTGAGTTCAAACCGAGTTCGGCTTCCAAGGCAAAATTGTTCTGTTTGAATGTGACCAAACTCGGACCGAATTCGGATCGAACTCAATCTATTCTCACTAGAACCTGCTGCCTTCGACTCCCGAGCTTTTCCGACGACGGATGGTGCTCGTCGCACTTTCCGAACTTCTTCTTCGACACACGAATGACGTTTGTCACACTCCGGGATATTATGCACATAGGTTGAAATTCCACCCAACTCCAATAACTTTTTTTTACTAGCTTCAGCACCAATACAAGTCATTCCGAGAGCTCAACGCAGTCACAACAATTCAGACAGCAGGCTCCACAACAGTTTAGGCTCGCGCACAGACGGAGACAATATTATCAGTACAAGATAATTTTAGAGAAGGTCTCATCTAGACTTTGAGAATTGTTTTTGGGAATACTTCTGAATTCCCCTTTGTGTTATCAATAGAAACCTGCCACTCCAGATCGTTGCAGTTTAATCTGTTACATTGTTGAACCACATAAATTGTTGACCTCTGTGTGGTTTTGATTCCTGGTTTTAGTTATTTTCTTGTGCAAGAGAGGACTCGTACCTAACATCCTTGCAATAACTATTTTGGTATGTCCTCTTTTAATGGAGGTTCTTATGTTTTTTTTATAGCTCAGGGAATTAACTTCTGAACCAACTGCCCATGTAGTCCCCACTGCAATTCATCCCTGCCCCTGTTGTCCTACAGAGATGTCACTTTGCCTGATGACGTCACGTGTCCGATACGGAAAGTTACTGAAGTTCGAGGGGGCCTCGCACTTACCATTTATAATATTCTAAGGGCCATGTACAAATACTAAAAAATAATCTTTTCTTTTTAACTACTGTAGACCTTTTCTGACATTACAAGGATCCTGCAGTTTCTAAAAAATATGGATGACTGAAAATAGAAATTCACATTAGTAATATATGGAGGTCGAAATTTTTGGATCTTTCAATCTTTTGGGATCATGTACAATCGCACATTGCGAACTGGCATATTTTCCTTTCTGTTGTTGGCGATTTGATCTTTGGTTCATTGCTACAGAGAATACATCTTTCAGACAAGTAGATGTGTGCTATAAACAGTTATAGCTGTTACCCGGGGCTTTACCTTCTTCTGATTTAAGGGATCATTTTTAGTTCTTTTCAAGTTTTTGCATTTGTGATTTGAATGGGCATACGGAAGTGAGCACCAGAGGATTCCCGTGGGGTTTGAAGCATCGGTCGATAACGATACGATTTGGCAATGTTCCGATCAAAACCTACCGATACCGATATTTACCGATACGGACATTGGCGATCTCTTTTCCGGTCAATTCAACAAAGAAAATCAGATGAAAAAAGACCAATACCATGGAATTCTAATTTTTTTTGCAAAAGCATGTAAAAGAAAAGAAAAAATTATTTACAGTAGGTAAACCAATTCGCAAGGATGACTAAATATATAAAAAAATCCGATAAAACATGATTCTTATATTCATAGGAAAGGTTCCGATACCGATTCCGATACTGAAAGATGATGCTTCTTCCAGGAATCACTCTCATAACTTCCAGTCATCTTCACCAATTGTTCTGTTTGTACTCTGTCCTGTGCTCAAAATTTTTTATGACACTAACAGAACAAGAACAAGAAGTGGCGCCAAGTAAAGAAGAAAATCACTTGAATGCTCAAATCCAGTGTGCAGAAGGAAGAATGGTAAGAGCTATAAAACACAAAGGGTTCTTATTTAATACATAATTCAGTTGGGTATCTGTCCAAATTGCTAAGCAAAGTATACATATGACTTATTCTGCATTTCTCCTTCCCAATTGAGTGAGTGATACTCATATGCATATAACACAAACATTCAATTATGTGATGGGAAGTGCATGAACAAGCCACCCTTCCCCCTGCAGCCCGCCGCCGTCCTCCGAAGGCGAGGAGGCCGCCGGGCAGTTGCAGCTGAGCAGCTCCTCGATCATCTGCAGAGCTATCCTCTCCTCCTCGTCCCCGCCGCCTCCCTTACCGGCGCTCTCGTCGTCTCGGCACGCAGACTCCTCGGCCGCCGCGGCGGGAGCCAGCAATGCCGGGGGCAGGGGGGGCGCGGAGGACGGCGAGGCCATGTTGCCGAGCTCGACGGTCATGACCCAGCTGGACCCGGCGGGTGCCCGCCCGCTTCTGCCAGACACCAATGTGGGACTTCTCAGTGTCCAGGCGGAGGCAGGTGAGGGACGGGGAGGGCGCCTTGCAGCACTTGCGCAGCTTCGCGCTCAGCATCTCCGAGAGAGTAGTAGCAGCAGCAGCAGTAGCAGCAGTACTACTCGTCGCGGAACCGGGCATTGTCTGCCCGGGCTTCTGCACGGGGAAGTTGGTCTTCGCGTTGCGTCCGCTCATCAGCACGGCCGCCTCGTCGTAGGCCCGCGCGGCCTCCTCCGCAGTCTCGAACGTGCCGAGCCACACCCTCCTCTTCCTACGACAAAAGTTACATTGTAGTTGTTGAGTGGAGACGAATAACGTTCTAAAGAAAGTGTTGACATACAGATACAGTACGTTTCAAAGCCATTTTTTTTCCGTCTAGCACTTACAGGAGAGGGTGGCGGATTTCGGAGACCCAGGAGCCCCAGTGGCGCTGCCTGACTCCTCGGAACTTCTTCGACTGGACCATGTTGGTCGCGTGCGCGAAGGAGCAGCTGCGGCTGATGATTGTCTTTGGTGTCAGTGAACACAGTTTTAAGTACTGAGCAGCTGCGCGCAGGCTTCAAATAGAGAGAGGGCGAGTGATAAAAGAAGGGAGGGGAATGTGCGTCTAAGTATTGCGCAGAGGGGTTTGTCGGTGAACTATGGCCATTCGTAACAACCATAGTACAATGGTAATAAACCATCCCACCTACGCCCAGGAACAATTAATAGTTCTACCACTGCCACCAGCACCAGCACCAGCACCAGCACCAGCACCAGCACCAGCTTACTTTCATGCACGAACGACTACGGACTATTTTATTCCTGGTACGTGCCCCGGTTCGACAATATACATATACACATACACACGTATCGGTCTAGTAATGGAAGACTATCGAAATTTTGATAGTCTGTCAAAATTTTGGTAATTTTATTTTGTCAGAACTGTCAAAAATTTGATAGTTCTGAATATTATATATATATATATATATATATATATATATATATATAGGATGAGGGAGGTGAGGTGCCATCCTATGGAGGGTGTCTACTTGTCACCCTCATGCTATCATCATGCACCCATGTGCATGATGATAGCATGGGGGGTGACAAGTAGACACCCCCCGTGAGGTGGCACCCTACCTCCCTTATTCTCTCTCTCTTCTCTCTCTCTCTATATATATATATATATATATATATATATATATATATATATATATATATATATATATTATCCCTGACCTTTGGAATATACATAGGGCAAGTAATTGGAATTTAATTAATTTGATGAAAATATCTATGATAAAATGATAACATTACCACTTTGATAAAATAATTGTTGTATCCAATAAAAAATTTAGTCAATACATGGCAGATGCTATAAATGGCTCGTTCTGGTGAAGTCACTTCAAATGGATTGCCAATTTCTCATGACGGGCTAGTTATGGTTCATGAATATTCCTGCAAATTTTAGATATTTCATTGCAAGGAATCAGGGTGACTGAAAATCTTGTCAGAGACCTACATTATTTGTATCTAGTCCAAAAATCTTCAACTAATTTTAAAATTGCACACACTTCATTGCTTAAACAGTAATGTCTCGTTTAAGACACTGTAATGTAATGTAATCGTAATCGCAATAATCAAATAGAAAAAAAAATTATTTTTATTTGATTATATTACTACAATTACATTACAGTGAACCAAACGATGTATAAGTATGTCCAAATTCATGTTGGGAACAGAATTGGGATGGAAAATAAAATTGTGACGACTGAAATAAGTCGAAGCATCATGCAACACACAATCACACACAATACCACACAATTGTACATTCATAAACATAGACTTTTTATGTGAACCACGAACAATTGAAGTCCAACTAGCTAGAAGAAAAAAAAAATCACTAGTCGAAGAGAAGAATAGATCACTCCTCTACAATTTCTCCTACCGATCTCAGAAACGGACCAGCCACAACTACTCAAGACTAGGAGTAGATTACAATGGAGAAATTAGCAAGTTACGAAGACGAGAACTCAAATACTAACGTTGTAGATCCCCTCAAATAAATCTCTCCTCGACTCAACCACAAGTTCTCATAGTCCCTTCTCCCTCTTCTGCATTCCTCCAATTAGGCTAAGAAATACGTCATAAACATTACTTGCTAACCTCTTAGACGATACGGACTATTGAAATCGGATCAAAACACTAACCCAAAGCCAACTTTCGTTCTTCTAAGTATGCACCGCATATCACTAGTAGATCCCCATTGCACACTGATGAGCATGATACTCCTTAGAAATGTTGATACTTGGCATCCATACGAGCGTCATTTGTCGCATTATACTCTCTAAGCTTCTTCAGCATAGGGATTACGCTTGTCACACTTCGGGATGTCCTCTACATTAGGAAGGGAACCGCCCAGCATCTTCATCTTCCCGGTTAGGTGGAGAGGCTCATCATTCTGGTGACCTGCATACAAAATTCGAACTTCCCCCTGGCAAAATTTTAGTAAGCATATCCACTCCAATATCGTCTGTATGGACCTTCTCAAGCTCAGTGTCCTTTGCCTCTAACACGTCTCGCATCTAGTGATATTGACTCATAGTATGCTTGGACCTGCTATAAAATATGGATTCTTACAGAAGTGTGTCACACTCTGACTGTCATATAGCAAAGTATACTACTAATGTTTCAGTCCAGCTCCTTTAAAATTTTGTTTAGCTTCAACCTCACACAAAACATTATACATTAAGCTGCCCACTTCTGAAGCATAAGGCACCCTTACCATAATAGCTTTCCCCTCCTCGGTTGATGAATACTGCTCATGCTAAGCTTGAAGTGAGTCGCAAGCTGCAAGCTCACTTTCTTTGAATTGTTCATACTGAGTCTCTAGAGAACTTTTCTGAAGTACTTCTCCTGCGATACCATAAAATCTTTGATCTCCTCTCTCATCTAATCTCCACCCCGAGAATCATCAACGTTGTGCCTATATCTTTCATTGATAAAGGTTTGCTTATTTGTCGCTTCAACTCGTTATCCTTTTCACGTAAAGAATGTATCAAACCATCCAAGTTCTTCTTTAACTGATAAACAATGTACCTAAAACCCTCAAGCTACTCCAAATCTTTCTGGAGGAATATCGTCTTCTTGTCCATTTTCTCCAACTCTAAATCTAACCTCGTTGCCAACCTAACACCATGTGTATGGATGATATCTTGACATCCACGATAATTTTCATCCAAATACACTCCTTTTTGTTGACTATTGTTACGCCTTAGAAGCAAAATATTAGAAAACAGGGGCAATACTATGCCAGATACACATTTTGGAGTATGCTAGTACTTCAAAGTACTGTCGCGACTATTGTCACTCAAAAAATAACCAAGTTCCAGTTTCAATTTTTTCAATCATGAGATTCGTTCGAAAAATGTCGTGAAGCATTCGCTGTAGTGCCCCGTCCCAACTCTGTGCCCCATTTTCCGTTGCGATGCGGGAAACACGGTTATGAAATACTGTTGCTATCGATTGGTCGAGACCGATTGAATTAAGTTCCTTTCCTCGTTATGGAATGATTTTCTCAGAATTAAGTCCCTATTCAGCGGGTTGTGCCTCGAGGATGGACTCTGCGGCTGATTCAGAAAAGACCTCTCGTTGCTCTGCTTTTTCATGCCGCACTTGCTTGTTTGGCTTTGATTTTATGAATGCATTTTCGTGAATATTTTCGATGGATTTCATTATTTGCGTTCTTCGAACTTCACATTTTATATCGAACTCAGAATAGAATGGTAGTGTTAATTTGTTGCTTGTGCAATTTCAGATGATCGCGTAGGCGCCGTCTAGCGCAATCATCTTCTTTTCTCTCATCGCAAGTAAATATAGGTGAGTGGCTGACCCTTCTCTCCCTTGACGCTCTTGTTCTTCAATCAATATCATTGTTGCAAATAAAATGTTAGATGTAAATGCACAGAAAAACTGCTTATTCTAATGAACTGTGCATGCTTTACATGAACAATCCTGTTATAAAACTGTTACATGTTTTTACATATATATGTCATAGAACTGCAATGTTTGATGCTATGAATGAATGCTGTAACGATAAGGCGAAACACATTGAAACTAGCTAGCTCTCAAAGATTTCGTAGACTATGCTTGAGTAATTAATGTTATCTAGCACGGTCATGGACAACTTGTGCACAAAGTTTTGCTTCCTCGAACAGCAATCCGGGGCCACGGAACCAATTCGGCCTAGGAGGAATGCAAGATAGTTGTGTTGGATGCTAGCACGGATCGTTCAGAACTTTCAGCGGGGCGAGCTACCCGCACTGAAAGGGTCATCAACTCGACCAAGCTATACGTCCAGGATGGTTTGAATTGCCAGTGACCCCTACATACACAGTGTTTATAAGCTATTGATGTAATCTGACAGAGAAGAACATGGTAAGTTACACTGCAATGGCACATTATGTCGTAGGTAAGATTCACCGTAGTTATATTAACTTTGCATATCAAATGCTTACATGAATCGATTAGGATAACTAGCAAGTTCACAAATTATATATGCATATTCACATAACTTCTTGAACCAAATGAGAGCACAAAACATAATTAGCCACCCACCAGTACACGTGTAATGTATTGATCCTCGCTCTCTACGGGTGTCCCGAACCAGGATAGCGTGCCAAGGAACTGAAGGTGATGCTTGCATCATTTTGAAGCCTTGCTAGCGTGCAAAGGCAAATCTCCAACCTTTTGAAGACTCTGATCAAGACCCATGTCGCATCAACTCTCTCCGATCCCAGGTCTAAGAGAGTGTTTTGTTGCTTATGTAAAAATGATATAAATGTATGGAACGACTATCTCATCGACGTTCATTTGTATCTTGATATAAGCCCGTGCGGCACCTTTGTAATCGAGTTTCTAATATGATGTTCATTATCAATGAAGCAAAAAAGTTTTCTTCTATATATGTTGTCTCAATTCTACGTACTCTTATTTTGTATCTGGGTCAAGTTGTAAGCCCGTGTGGCACCTTTGTAATCGAGTTTCTAATATGATGTTCATTATCAATAAAACAAAAAAGTTTTCTTCTATATATAAAGTGTCCTGTACGAGCGTAATCTAGTCTCGTACGACATCATGTCCGGGGGACGACTACCGATTCTCCGAAATTGGGGCATGACATAATAGTATTAGAATGCGACTTTACGTCCTTTGGCCTTTCGTCTTGATCCTCTAATCCTGTGACCTCGTGTCAATGATATGAGTTGTTCCATACAGTGAGTCCGTACTACTTTCTAATACTAATTTGAGTTGCCTTCACATTTCAGAAGTCGGAGAAGCTGCGGCCGTGAACGAAGAGAGTGCTTCGAGCGGCTCGAGTAGCTCAAAGGTTGAACCTCAAACGCCCTATGGAACAAATGTTACGCATGCTAGAGGCACAACAATATCAAGCCGAGGCCAACCAACGACAGAATGAGCACCATCGACGGCAGGTCAAGACCCAGTAGAGGCAAGCTGAGGTGCGGTAGGCTCTGTTTCAGACCTGATTCGAGACCCAATCCAAGATGCAGCAAAAGCAGCTTGATACTTTTTAGCAGATCGTTCAAACGGTTATGACAAATAGTAACTCCAAAACCCATGTTGTTACCGGGCCTACGGCCCGAGCTATTGAAGTCGATCCGAAGGAGCGCATGTTCACACCTGCACCTACAGCACCAAAAAGTTACAACTTCGAAGTGTCAGAATTCAAGAAAGCGTGTCGTGCTTCCTTTCACAGCACCGAACGCCCTTTGATTGCGATTGATTGGCTGGAAGAACTAGAAGACCATTTTGAGCTCATCGCCATTGAAAAATCAAAGCAAGTCATTTGCGTTCAACTTTAACTTCGGTTAAATGCACCACTGGTGGGCCGTACAAGCGAGCGATCCGATATGACAACCAAACAACGTTGATCTCATAGGCCACATTCCACAAAGCCTTTGAAGTTGAGTATCTTCCTTTAGCCATTCGTCAGGAAAAGGAAAACGAATTCATGCAGTTGAAGCAAGAAAACATAACGGTACAGTAATATGCGACAAAGTTCAATAAGTTGTCCAAATTTACTGTCATGCCCCAGAACCAGAATACTGGAGAGCGGGGGCAGACATAGCCAGCTACGTATATGAAATGGATTCCATCTCGCTATACGGTCACGGCTGTCTAGATACATGAGGGTTTATCTACAAGCCATCAGTCTCTTAAGGTCATGAACAAGCCTAGTGTCTCAATCGTAAGCAAGTAAGTAAGAGTTACAAGATGTATGATCATTAAATATACAATAATAAGGCGTCCCAAATATTACATATTCAGCTGATCATGAAGCTAGTCGTTACAAAATGTTAGGACTAGCAAGAGTTTAGTCATACATGATCAACCCTAGGATTTGTCAATCATGTTACAGCCCGTAGGCAGACAATAAGTAAAAGTGCAACCGAGCTAAACAGGTGCTCGTCGGCTAAACGCCTCAAAAGAATATTTTTACAATAGAGCGGGAGAGCCAAAAATAACCCACTCGTTGCCAGGGTTCCGTCTAGTGTTCACCATCTGGCTGGAAAGTCGGTAGATCCCCTGGAGCTGCTCCGAAATTTGGCCATACAAAACCAGCTGGGTCAGACCCCAGAAAGAGCAAGTGCCACAAAGGAAGCTTCACTTAAGAACTAAAACCAGCAATCAGCACAAGATATAAATATAAATAAAAATAAGGACTGGAATAAAGGAAACATATCAGGATGATATACGATGAGATAACCATAGAACTATTCAGATAACCAGGTTACAACCCGTAAACCAAACAAGGACCGGGGTTGTAACCCTTCGTCTGAACAGAGCTTAGAATTCTTACCATTTATCGGTAAAATAAATACAAGCATTCTGGTCATTCAATAATCTGGAACAGGATTAAGGTCAAGACTAGACTGGTTAGACTCCGTCCAATCACTTCACGGCCAAGCAAGAATTACGGCTTGATACATTAACTAACTAGGGTTGTCACAAGCCTAATTACTAATAAGATGCAGTGAGATTATTCCACAGCCACAAGTCCTGCAGACCATCCAGGTTCCCCGGGTTAAAAGATTAGAGTTAAATTCAGGTGGGTACATCGTCCAGGAAACGAATGTACCTTTAGGTAGCTTGAAGGGTGCAACACATGACAGTGTGCTGGAAATGTGCCCTACTCGACGGCAGGCTACAGATCCCAAGGCGTGCCCAGGTAACGGGATTGCCTGTAGCTAGGAAATCTTTTCATGACTAATGTGTTAATCTAGTTATTAACCTTAGTCCATTTCAGTAGGTGCTCCTGACCGTGGTACTCAGGAGCTCCCTCCCTAGAAATGATGCAAGACAGGACTGGTTTATTTGTACACGCACAATCGCCCACGGTGTCCATGTTATTATACAGGTCATGTCATGTCAGGTAGCCGTCGCAACAGCTATTCGAGATAATCATGTCAGGTAATCATGTCAAGTGTACTAGTCAGGAGTGCGCCACGACGGGCCACTATCAGGTCATGTCATGTTACTTATGTCAGGAGTGCGCCACTACGGGTCACTATCGTGTCATGCTCAATTATCAATTCCAAACATATTAAGTAAATTCATGATTATCAAGTTCAGGACAAAAGGCGTAAGGATATAAAATGGACGTTAAATATCTAATAAAATATCAATATACAGGGCTATAGAAGATCAAGGGTGATCAGGCTACGCTCAAGCCAGACTATGCTCAGGCTAGCGTACGCTCAGGACTGCGTACCAAAGGATCCATACACTTCCAATGGGAAGCGTACGCAAGGGTCAGCGTACACAAGGGCACGCTCAAGCTACAGGTCAGCGTACGCTCAAGCTAGCGTACGAAAGGGCCAGCATACGCTTTGCTCGCTTAAGCTAGCGTACCAAGGCACGCGCACGCTCAAGCTAGCGTACGAAAGCTAGCGTACGCTCAAGACACACTGCCAACAGGCAGCGTATTAAGGTGAGCGTACGCTCACTAAAGAGCAGCGTACGAAAGCTAGCGTACGCTCGCTAAACAGCAGCGTACGAAGGCTAGCGTACGCTTGCTAAAGGGCAGCGTACGAAGGCTAGCGTTCGCTCGCTAAACAGCAGCGTACGAAGGCTAGCGTACGCTCGCTAAACAGCAGCGTACGAAGGCTAGCGTACGCTCGCTAAACAGCAGCGTACGACTCAGTGGCGTAAGCTAAAAAGCTAGCTCACTGCTCACTGTCTTCTCCAAATGGCAAGAACAGCAAGAACTCTAAAGTTGAATCTAAGCTTCAATTGTCCAAATCTTGGTCAAAACAAGCCCGAATCCAACTTTCCAAAGGTCAAAATTGGGTAGAATGAAATTCTCTAAAACATGGAACCATCAAAACTTGAAAATAAGCAAGTTTGATAGATCAAAATCACCAAAATCCGAAAGTAACAAAACTCTAGATCTACAAGAAATAAAGCCTCAAAATGGAAAATGACAAGTTCTAATGTGGTTTAGAATCATGAGGAGAAGCTAATGAAACCATCAAAAGAAGTTCTCTTGTGGAAGCAAGCTGCACTTGCCTATGGTTGGGGAGTTGTGGAGAGGAAGGAAGAAGAAGAAGAGAATAAATAAGAGTTATGGAGGAGAGAGAAGGTTGGTGGAGAAATAAATATCATGGGTGGTGGTAGGTAGGGGGTTGTGGTAGAAATGAAGGAGAAGCATAGGCTAAGGTGTTCCGCCCTTGGCCCATGATGAATCAAGCATTGGGCCGGCCGAACCAAGCCAACCCAAACCGAGAGTAAACAAGCCAAGCCAAACCAAGGATATATGCAAATACAAGATAAAATACGTATACGTATTCCAAATACGTAATACGAACAACAGGCATTACATTTATCGATTCGCTTTTGCTTATTGAGGAGAGTCGCGTTCGACGGTTCAAAGTGGGTATGCGACCCTCTATCTCTGCCCACGTGTCGGTCTCGGAGTATAAAACGATAGGTGTGTCCCTCAACCACACTCTCCGTCTTGAGCACCAATATCCTCCAGCCTCTGTCGGCATTGTGCATACCTACAATCACAAATGACCAAGCCATACGGGAGGTAACAACGTGACCAGTGTCCAAACCACAGCCACCAGGGCGGATACCAAGGGCGCAAGAAATCGCTGCACCAAATATAATAACTTCGGGCACTAGGCCACCGACTGTCATGTCTCTAAAGGTGGATGATGGTACTGCGGTAAGACGGGCCATCTGTGTGAGAACTGCCCGACCAAAAGGTCGAACCAGCGGTGCCTAACAACAGCAGTATTATCCAGGAAATTAAGGCCCCGAGCTCAATAGCCCGTACCGCATAATGGCCAAGACCGTCGCCCAAATGCTCAAGGACACGTCTATTCCATGACTGGAGATGAGGCGTTCGCCTCTGACACAGTCGTGATAGGTATACTGGTTTTCAATAATAAGCATGCTCCTGTTTATTTGATTCAGGTACTACGCATAGTTTCATAGCGACGGATTTTGTCGAAGAACAACAATTTTTTATGGCACCTCTAGGCCTTAACCTTAGTGTTAGCACCCATCGGGCACACAAATACCTGTAAACACTATCTGTAGAGACGGCTGCATATGTATTGGTGGAAGAAAATTGACTCTATATGCGATAGTTCTAGACCTTAAGGACTACGACATCATTCTGGAGATGGATTGGCTCGGTGTTTGCTCGACCACTATTGACTGTGCAGGAAAGAAGGTCACCTTCTGTCTACCAGGGGAGCCCAAATTCTGCTACTCGTGTGGTGAAGCGTCGATGTATGGTAATCTCGACAATTTTTGCTCGGAGGATGTTGCATTCCGGATGCGAAGGCAATTAGGCGTCCGTTCGAGATATGCGATAGGATGGTGCAAACAGCGGGTCAGATCAACGTTGTGACAGAATTCTCCGACGTATTTTCGGATGAGCTACTCAACATGCCACCAGATCGAGTAATCGATTTCACTATCGACACCTTCCCTAACACTCGACCGATTTCTAAGGCCCCGTACAGAATGGCCCCCACAGAATTAAAAGAACTCAAGGCACAGTTATAGGAATTGCTCGACAAATGATTCGTTCGTCCTATCATCTCGCCATAGGGACCGCCTGTGCTATTTATGAAGAAAAATGATGGGTCGATGCGCCTCTTCATCGACTATATTGAATTGAACAAACTCACCATCTAGAACAAATATCCCATGTCCCGCATCGACTATTTGTTCGATCAACTCCAAGGTGCTATGGTGTTTTCGAAGAGTGATCTTCGATCGAGTTATCATCAACTCAATGTCAAGCCAGATGACGTACCAAAGTCTGCCTTCCACACTCATTACGGCCATTACAAGTTCTTGGTAATGCCATTCGGCTTGACAAATACCCCTACTGCCTTCATGGATCTAATGAATCATATTTTTGTCTGTTCTTCGACAAATTCGTAGTAGCCTTCATCAGCGCATCTACGGACTGTACTCCAGATCATTCGAGATAATTAGTTGTATGTGAAGAGGCACAAATATGAGTTCTGGCTAAACAGCGGTGTCATTTCTTGGGCACATCATCTCCGTTGGAGGCATTTCATTCGATATCAAAAAAAGTTGAAGCATATGTCGATTAGAAGTGGCCCGCATTATTCAGTAAAATTCGAAGCTTCTTCGGCTTGGCGGGATACTATAGACGCTTCGTAAAATTCTTCACGAAGATGGCATCGCCCTTGACTTGCCTCACCCAAAAGGGAGTCACGTTCGAGTGGTCAAACGACTGTAAAACTTTATTCCAGGAGCTAAAACATCTCGTTTCAGCCATGATACTTGCTTTTCTTGAAGGTACCGAAGGATTTAAATCTTTATTGATGCTTCTGGCCTGGGCTTAGGGTGTGTGCTCATGCAGTAGGATAAGGTGATATCTTTTGCTTCCAGATAACTGAAGCCGCATGAGAAGAACTATCCCATGTATGACCTAGAATTAGCGGCAATTGTGTTCGCATTGAAGCTATGATTTCACTGCCTTTATAGTGTGGCATGCAAGATTTATATGAATCACAAGAGCCTCAAGTATCTTTTCACCCAGAAGGAGCTGAATTTACGGCGGAGGTGATGGCTGGAAATAATCAAGGACTACGACTTGATGATCGATGATCGACTACACGTCGGGGAAAGAAAATATTGTGGCGGATGCGCTGAGTCGAAAATACCTAGCTTCACTATCCATCAACAATAGACTGCTGCATGACTTGAAGTGAATGGGCATAGAACTCTGGGTTCGGTTCATGGACGTGCAACTGGGGCAACTACGGCTAGAGCCGTGCCTATTGGAAAAGATCAAGTCTACTCAGAAGGATGATCCATACCTGAAGAAGATGCGAAAGCTGATATCTATAAGGAAGGTGTCTGACTTTGCAGAGAACGAGTCGGAAAAGTTACGAGTAAAGGTTCGGCTATGTGTCCCGAATGATTCAGAACTCAGAAATAAGATAATGTCGGAAGTCCATTATGCAAATATTCTTTGCATCCTGGCAGTAGCAAGATGTATAAGGACCTCTGTATTATCTTTTGGTGGCACGGCATGATGAGAGATGTGTTACTCTTTATCACGACTCAAACCCGCTTTTCAGGATGCGAGTGTGTGTGTGCAAGCCAGCTATGTATCAAGCGGACTCCAGCCCAACTCGAATACGTATACGCTATCCAGAATAGGGTATCATGTCTAATATGGTAAGTTAAACTATATCTCAATCCACAAGAACAATATAAAATAAGAATGAACATTATGGTCCATGGTCTGCAGCCTAGTAACATATATGCCCGATTAGACTCCAAAAAAATAACATGAGTCTATAAAACTAGGCTAACAAGCAGAGTGCAAATAACTGATGTACATATGTAATCATTAAAGATACATGAGTCTGAAGTAATCAACTACCATCATAATTAGCTAACTAACTCCGTACAATCAACTACTTGAAGAGATCATCGGGTCCTCAGGAGACTAGCAAGATACATAAAATATGCCTATCTAACAGTATATCATGCATAAAAAAATTTAAGATATAAGCAAAAACGGACTAAGCAAATATGAAACATGAATTTGAGAACAACTACGCATAAATGAACTGCTGGAAGTAAACAAATGAACAAAAGATCAACGGATAACCAAACCCTCGTCCCTAGCATGGACTCGCAGGTTTGACCAAATTACTAACCCTCGCCCTAGTGTGGACTCGCAGGTTAGTTCAAGACAATCAATCAGATAATTAAATTCTCGCCCCTAGTGTGGACTCACAAGTTAGTTTCAAGAAATCAAACGGATACACAAACCCTCACCCCTAGTGTGGACTCGCAGGTTTGAACAAATAACCCTCGCCCCTAGTGTGGACTCGCA
The DNA here is from genome assembly GCA_029216955.1 of Iris pallida. Taxonomy (NCBI): domain Eukaryota; kingdom Viridiplantae; phylum Streptophyta; class Magnoliopsida; order Asparagales; family Iridaceae; genus Iris; species Iris pallida. Next base: position 33,974 of record JANAVB010031656.1, on the reverse strand, counting down.
GGTTGAGAAAATCGAAGACAAGGTATAGCAGTTCAGTTATAATACGCCCATTCTATAATACGACTCAATCAAGTACATGTGAGAAACAGATCCAATATAAACTACAAGGCCAACTGTGAACAAGGACTATATATCAATGAGGCAACTAAACTAGTGTATAAAAAGCACATGTCAACAGTCAACAAAAAAAACTAGGTAATGGCATATAGCAAAGGAAAAAAGAATAAGCATGTATATAAATGGAAAGAAAGGCAAGGTATACTTACCTGGTGGTAGCACATATAACCAATACTATCATGTCAATCTACGAGGTACAAAGGTCAAACTCTCACAACAGCCTCCGGAGGCTGAAACAGATATTATCACATTTTCAGAATAGTCAAATTATCTAGGATAGCCTACCCATAAGTCCAATTCTGGATACAAAGGCAAAACAAAAAATTTGGGTCAAAACGATGTCTGCCGTTGGACCCGCTTTGTACCAAAAAGCGTGCCAACATCTGCGGTCTCTAAAGTCAACAAAGTATATGTTTACGGGTCTGTTTGATGATAAGAACCAACCGTATATCTAAAGTTATATTTCGGTGGGCTGTGCACAAATTTGCCTGTTAGATTGGATCGCGGGCCCGCCAAAATAGCGTTCCGGTCGACCTTCTCAGAAGCAGACCAAATTTGGCATACAGGACCAAAAAAATGATACGGTCCTGTTGGAAAATTTTTATCTCGAGATGACAAACGTCCACAAGTAATTGACTAGTTTGTAAGAACGTCGATACGGGGTATCTCGACCGATATGTCTCGATTTTGTCGTACACAAACAACGAAATCGAGTTCCGTCAAAGCCCACTCGTTTGCAATATCCGTACGCATCTTTCAATGCTCATGGGTTGCGACCAAGTCGCCCAGGTTTATCGAAACGGACCCCGTATCGAAAAGTTTTTCTAAAATTTTATATTATTTGAAAACAGACTTTTCTCAAAATTTGGATTCGAAAATAATAGCATATAAGGAATAAAATTTAAACTAAATAAAGGGAATTAAATAGCTACATGTGGTCTAGAAGTTCATTCATAAAGTTTCTAATAATTCCTATGGGATTGATCAAATTTTGACTTCAAACATGGGTGGTTGGATTGTTTCCAAGCTGTCAGAAAAACTAATTTTTTCCAGTTTTCGAGTCGATTTGTCGACTCGATGGGTTGATGCCATAGGGTAATACTAGGTGGGTCGTCTAGAGGGTCAGGTAGGCTCTACATAAGAATTTACAACATCGAAAACGACTAAGTAATTGAATAGAAATTCTATCGTGAATACGAGTACCTTGAAATCGAGTTGCTATACAGGGTTCTCTATTCGCGCGGTCAAGCGAGCTTTGTTGGTGATGGGTGGCGCGCCGGAGGTCGTGCGATGGCGGGGAGGCGCACTGGGCGTCGAGGGTGGCAGGGTTAGGTCGGGTAGGGATAGTAGTTAGGGTTTGAGAAATCTCCTTCCCCCTCTCTCTCTCTCTCTCTCTCGGTCTGTATATATATGGTCGGGTTGTGTTTTCTTTCGTGGGTTAGTTGGGGGGTTGCCTGCTGTGATCGAGTTTTGGGGGCTTTGTGAGTCTTGCGATATTTTACTTGAAAATCTCGCGAGATTTACACTAGTTTCTTTTTCTTCTTTTTTTCCTTATATATATATATATATATATATATATATATATATATATATATATATATATATATATATGTATATGTATAAAGGAAAATATATATATATATATATATATATATATATATATATATATATATATATATATATATATATATATATATATATATATATATATAGAGAGAGAGAGAGAGAGAGGGAGAGAGGAGGGATCTGCATTCCCTCACTTTTGCATCCCCCATGCATCCCCTCTTTCACATCCATTGGATCGTGCTTAAGTCACCTAATCTTAACCGTTAAAAAATCAACGGTTAAGATTAGATGACTTAAATAAAGATCCAACAGATGTTATTCATGGGGGGAAGCAAAAGTGAGGGGATGTATATATATATATATATATATATATATATATATATATATATATATACACACACACACACACACACACACACACACACACACACACACACACACACACACACACACACACACACATAGCTTATATATGTATAATACTCCACAAAATTCTAGAAAAATCTTGATATTATCTATTCCTAGTGTAGGGCCTATTTATAGAATATGTACACACACACACACACACACACACACACACACACACACACACACACACATAAATATAAATTTGTTGACAATTATTTAACCAATAACCAATACTAATTAATGCTATTATTTAATAAGTATAATAATAATAATAATAATAAACTAAAAACCAATAAGAGGGTTAGGATTGGGAGTCACAATTACTCCTAATTTAACTGATCCATCGAAAATTGTGTAATTAATCTATCAACCATGTAAATATCAATAATGTCTATATTGTACGTATAACAATTATCTAGAAAAATATTTGTAAATCCAAAATTAAAAGTAATAAAATATGAAATAATGCATATACTTAAAATATGTCTACATGGACGCCTTTGGTCTCACTACATGTTCACATGGGCTTGGGTTCGGTTCGGGTCCAGTTTGGGCAGGTTTGGTACAACCGGATCTCCTAAAAGTCATTAATCTTAATAATAAATAATTAAATTATTTATAGTGGTCCTGTCACAACTTGGCCAAGTTTTTGTAGTTAAGACACAGCTATGGCTTGGCCTTCCCTACCTTGGCTAAAATACTAGTCAAAGCACGCAATTACACTATCTGTGCCATAATTTCTAATCGTCTGGCACTCCAAAACTTAACCATGACTAAGGCCTTCTATAATAATAATTGATTAATTAAATATTTATAAAATTCCAAGGATTATAATTTAATTCAAATAAATAATTAAAAATTTGGGAAGAGGACTTACACTCTTTGTGTCGCAGTGTATGGCGTGTCAGCAAGTTAAAGCTAAGCACCAGAGACCGGATGAGGAAATGCAGAACATTGCCATTCCAGAATGGAAGTAAAAGCACATCACTATGGACTTTATTGTTGGCCTGCCGAAGACGCCACAGGAGAATGACGTTGTCTGGGTCATCGTCGATCGACTAACCAAGTCAACGTATTTTATTGCCATCAAAGTTACTGTAAACCCTTGGACCAAAAATTTCTTATTGTTATTATTTTTTTTTGTTAAAGAATAAAAAGATTATAGGATTTGTGAGTAATAGTCCATTCATATTAATAGAGTGAATGATGGCCTTTTTTTCAAAATTGAAACTCTCAAGGGGCCTTGTGCAAAAGAAGTCGACTACTAGAGATAAACCTCAGCCTAATTTGAATTGATTTCTCCAAATCCCACTAGGATTTAAGATGAAATCTCCAATCCTTCTATATAAGAGGCTATGGCAGCCGACCCTTAGCCTTTTACGAACCCTAATTTTTCCCCATCTTCTGTTTCCCATCGCAAGGAAGTAAGGGTTCGACAGAGTAACGATCGAGGAAGTATTCGAGTGATCAAGGAAGCGCAATGTCTCATATCCGATTCAAAATCAGGTTCTCTCCTACCGCACCAAACTGTAAATATGAGTATCAATATTTTGTTTGACAAAATGTTCAAAGGAAACTAGGATTATAAGAATGGTCGAGATATTAGGAAAACATGCCATGGTAGCAGAGATGTGTACAGAGTAGGTACTAGGGGTGTCCATAAAACCAATAAGAAAATGGGTAGGCCGTGAGTTGCATTACTGATACGTTAATCTGCCTTTGAACCCTAAAGTATCAGTCCATATGATCATATATTGGTATATGCTAGCGAGCCATGAAATATCTGTTACCCAAATTCAGAGAGAACAGAGGTGGGATAAAGTCTGAACATAGGTTATGTGTCGATTGATCAAAGAGAAGGATTCCTGGGTCGTAGCCCATGAATAGACTTGTGTTAGAGCCCAGTGAAGCCGGGAGTCGTCTAGGGATGCATCGATCAGCTTAGGCATCGACTGGTCAGTGGCATAGTACATGTTAGTCTCCATTTGCCTTTAATCCAAGAGTTTTACTCAAATACTTGATTATTTCATCCTTGTGTTAGCTTGCCCATAATACGGCATGTAAAGTTTAAGTACCCACATAGGAGTCTAGTATTAGAATGTATCAGGGTATAAGAAACGGAGGTCAAGATAGATAGCACATACAGAAGGTTGATAGGAATAGTGGGATAGGTAAGCTAGTATGCATCTAGTTACATGCATGGACAGTTACATCTATCCTTAACTGTAGAATGGGCCATAGCCAAGTTAGTATATGTTATAGGTATGCATAACTAGATACCAAAACCGTGTCAGCCATAAGAGAGTATCAGACAGTGTGCCCTATCATAAGTGTCACTGGGATACAAGATTGTAGGCGACAATCCTTACAAATTGCAGCAGGTTAGACAGCAAACGGAGTTGCAGGTTTGATGTATAAGGGTAACATGTTAAGTAGTTGGTCATGGGCAAGAGCATAAGTAAAATAGGAGTAAAAGAGAGTATTAAAGCAGAGGTTAGGTGTTAATCTAATTTAGTTATGAAACCTTTGACATGAAACAAATTTTAAACCACCTTGCAGGCAAAGGGGGTCTGTAAATGGCAACGAGAGTATTGAAAATAAGTGTTGTGTTTACATAGTAGGAACACTGACCGAGTTAGCCTGATGCTTCCATTACATATTGTATTGCAAGATTGTATATGGCGTATCAACCACTCCCTGATACCTTAGTCGAGTATCACACCTTAGCTGCAACTTGATGTCTCAGTTTGCCTACAACAGTAGCCAATAGTGTGTGGTGTCGGTTAGCATCAACGTAAGATCAGCCTTAAAAATAGATGAGTGTTGAGGCAAACCAAGTAACGTGTCCCAAAACTAAATTTGCAGATGAAGCAAATAAACAGATGTGGCTAGGATAGGGGACTTGGATGTTGGCATGTAAATTTATCAAGGTGGGGTATCCGGGATTACATATAGATGCTACTATGATAATGTACCCAGGAAATTCACTTGACTAACATGTGTCAAATCATATGAGAGTCAAAATGGACCAAGGGGTATCAGGATTAGGATGTATCAGAGGCATGTATTAGTTGGAATTGGGATATTAAACCATTAGCTTAATAGGTAAACTAATAAAGGGAAGGGTATAAGGTTAGCATGCATACCAATTCAAAAAACTAAACCAAATAGATAAGTTTTTCTTGTTGAATCACCTATTAACATTGTAATTTCATAAATAGGTTAATTGGACTTTGACCCAGTGGTCAACCCGTGCCAGCAGCTCAGGACCATAGGCAAGTATACCTTGCCTTCTTTTACAGTTCTATTTACATGCATTACCTTTCATTATACAGTCTTGATTGATTGTGGACATGTGCTTTTTATATTATATACTGTTGAGTTATTTCATTGATATATAGCCCTTGTTCACATTTGGCCTGGTAGTTCACACTTGGATCTGTTCTCACCCGTACTTGATTGAGTCATGTCATAGAATAGTTGCGTTATAAACTGGACTACTATCTCCTTGTTTCGATTTTTGCAACCTGCGAGTCCACACATGGTGCGAGGGTTGACCAGTTACACCAGAGAGTCCACGCCCGAGAAGACGGTGTTTGTCTTGATCTGTTTACATCCGTGAATCCACACTCGGGACGAGGGTGTTGTCTTGTTCATTTGCACCAGAGAGTCCACACTCGGGACGAGGGTGAGTTGTCTTAAACTAACCTGCGAGTCCACACTCAGGGTGAGGGTAAGTGATTAGTTTAAACTATCGAGTCCACACTTGGGATGAGGATTTGGTATCCGTTGATCTCGTGTTTACCAGTTTCTCTTCCAGCAGTTCATTTATGCGTAGTTGTTCTAGTGTCCGTGTTCATAGCCACTTGTCGTGTTTTGTCTTTCTTGCTTATTTCTTACGCATGATAAAATTGTTAGATAGGTATGTTTTATGTATCTTGCTAGTCCTCTGAGGACCTGATGATCTCTTCAGGTTTAGCCGAGTTTGAGCCAAGAGCAGACGAGCAGTTGTGAGCCAGCATCAGACCACGGTGCCTCTGCAGTTGAGGTTGTCATTTGATTAGCAGATTAGACTCAGTTACTTATTTTATGTCTTTATTCTATCTATTGGTAGTGGATTTGTGTCCACCGGACGTGACTTGGGTTCTTGGAAACACTCAGTTTACATTCTTTATTATTCAGTTTCATTGACATTTATTAGTTTTGATTGTATTTTTATTACTCTGTGGATGAGATATAGATTGCCATGTGATTCTAGATTCAGTGACTTGTGAGTTATAGACATCGTTCTACTGTCAACACTGCGTCGTAGGCTGGATTTGGATACGTTTTGTATCCGAAAAGTGGGTGCGGGTCGTGATAGTTACTTAGAGCATCGATCATCTGGCCCAGATTTATCTTGACGAGATTGTGCGACTGCACGAAGTTCCAGTATCTATCGTCTCATATCGAGATGGGCAATTTCTATCGCACTTTTGAAATAGCCTCCAATTGGCTATGGGGACTAAGTTGAACTTTATTAGTGATTACCATCCTCAGAACCGACGGCTAAACGGAGCATGCGAATCAGATTCTTGAAGATATGTTACAGCTCTAGCAATTGACTTAAAGTCAAGTTGGGACGTCCGACATCCAGATTGTGCCGTACAAAGCCTTGTAAGGGCGTAAGTGCAGATTACCTATTTGTTGGGATGAAGTAAAGGAACGGCAGATATTCGGCCTGGAATCGATGGAGTAGACTGTACAAAAGTTAAGTTGATCCGGAATACATTAAAGATAGCACAAAGTCGGCAAAAGAGCTACACAAACACGTATCGAAGACTACTTGAGTTCCTGAAGGCGACCATGTATTTCTGACGGTAACGTCGATACGTAGGGTCACCAGATTTGGCGTAAAGGGAAAGCTGAATCTAGATTGGTCCTTTAAAATACTAAAGTGAGTCGTCCCAGTAGCTTACCAAATTGCATTGCTGTCAGCATTGTCGGATGCGCATGATTCTTCATTGACCCCTCTTGTTCTCTAATCATTTGATAACATCGTTGCAAAAGAAATGTTAGATGTAAATGCATGGACACAACTGCTTATTCTAATGAACTGTGCATGCTTTATATGAATAATCATGCTATAGAACTGTTACATGTTTTACCGTACATATATGCCATAGAATTACAATATTTGATGCTATCTGTAATGATAAGGCAAAACACATTGAAACTTGCTAACTCTCAAAGATTTTGTAGACCATACTTGAGTAATTAGTGTCAGTTTAGCACGGTCATGGACAACTTGTGCACAAAGTTTCACTTTCTAGAATGGCAACCCGGGACCATGGGATCGATTCGGCCTATGAGGAATGAAAGATAGTTGTGCTGGATGCTAGCATGGGTCATTCAAAACTTTCAGCGGGACTAGCTATCCGGCTGAAACGGTCGCCGACTCGACCAAGTTATACGTCCAGGATGGCTTGAATTGCCAGTGACCCCCACGTACACACTGTTTATAAGCTACTGATATAAATCTTACAAGGAAGAACATGGTAAGTCATACTGCAATGGCACGCTCTGTCGTGTGTAAGATTCATCGTAGTTATATTAACTTTGCCTATCAAATGCTTGCATGAATTGATTAGGATGTCTAGCAAGTTCATAAATTATACGTGCCTGTTCGCATAACTTCTTGAATCAAATGATAGCACGGAACATAATTAGCCACCCACCGGTACACGTGTAATGTACTGATCCTCGCTCCCCACAGGTACTTCGAACCAGGATAGCGTGCCAAGGAACTGAATGCGACGCTTGCAATATTTTGAAGCCTTGCTAGCGTGCGAAGACAAATCTCCAACCTTTTGAAGACTCTGATCAAGAACCATGTCGCATTAACTCTCTCCGATCCTAGGTCCAAGAGAGTGTTTTGTTGCTTATGTATAAAATAATGTAAATGTATGGAACGACTATCTCATCAACGTTCATTTTGTATCTGGGTCAAGTTGTAAGCCCGTACTACACCTTTTTAATCGAGTTTGTAATATGATGTTAATTATCAATAAAGCAAAAAAGTTTCCTTCTATATATATGTTGTCTTAATTCTGCGTATTCTTTTTGTTGTTGTGTTTCGAATAACCTTAAGAATGTGCCTTGTACGAGCACAATTTAGGATCGTACGACATCACGTCCAGGGTACGACTATTGATTCTCCGGAATTGAGGCGTGACATTCGCAGATGGTCCTGTGACACGTTCTTTTGTATTGTTAGAGTAAGAATATTAGCATTCAACCTTCCCTGCAATCTTATGGTTAAATAAATCTGAATTCTTTGGCTTACACTTTAAGTGAATGGAGGCTAGCTAGCCAATGCATTTCCAATGTGAGTCGGGTTAAGATCACTCACCAGTTCTCACGTAATAATTTACCTGTTCTCACATGATTACTGTGTTGGTTTAGGTGAGTCGGGTTAAGATCACTCACCAGTGGATTTTCTAATGTGTTGAGTCCCTCCTCCGCAGGTGTGGAGAGTCGCTTGGACGTTCTGAGGTGTTTGGAGCTCAGTTAGCAACTTGAAGTTATTTTTCGGAAAGATGTTTTTTTTATATAAAGGATATAATTTATGGAACATGGTTGATTGTATTATTTTTACGAGTTGTAAGCCATGTGACATCGTTCATTGTAATAAGACCATTGTTTGTAATCGAATTATTCTTTTGGACTAAGAGTCGTTGAAATTATGCTGCAAATTATTAATAAAAAAGAATCGTTTTCGTATATCTTGTGTCTATCAACTTTTCTACTTATTTATGCTGCAACTTTGATTCTTAAATAAATTTTATCAGTTTTGTTTGTTCTTATCTTGTACAAGTATAATTTAGACTTGTCAAGCTGTAGGGAGCCTCCAAATTAAAATGTTGATAATAAAGTAACTAGATGTGATTCCACTCTTTCCAAATTGATGGAGGGGACCATCAAATTAAATTATTTTCAAATTACTAAAGATTAATCAATTTATTATATCATATATATACCCTTTCTAATTTAAAATGTTTTCAATCGATTTACTAAGCCAACTACTTGCAAATTAAAATATTTTAAATTGATTTACTATATCATATGAATTTATTTTACTTTATATGCTAAAAATATAGTTTATTTGGAGTCTCTATCATAAAATAATAAAATAACTTTTTATTTGAATCTTTTATCTATATCCCCAAAAATATAAAAGATTATTTTGACTTTCTTGTTCTCATTCTATCCTTCTCCCACTCTCTCATAAAATAGAATGTGTTTTTTATATTCCCTCAGACACACTTTCTCTCATTTGTTTGTAAGAAGGCAAGAACAAAAAAAAAAAAAGGTTTTTTTGGGTCTATTTTTCAACAACAATCTGAATTTCTTCAATCTTTTCTAAATTTCCACCAGACTCGAAGATGTTCGTTGAGCTACACTACATCTTTACTTGTTTGATCTGATAACAAAATAATTTTTGTTATATTTGTATATGAAGTGCGCTAATTTTACATCTTTTTTTAAAAATCTTGTGTACACGATAGACCTTCTTTTTTTTTTTAATAATCCACACATATCTATACGTCTTTACGGTTGTAGGCTCGAATCATGCTGGTTGCTGGTCCTGTCTGGTGTCCATACTGCATGAGCTACAAGTGCTGAACACGACGGACCATATTCAAACTTCCATCTAGAACCTATTTTACCTTGGGCCGGCCCTGGCCCCACGGACTGAATTGTAGGTTTGGTGTTGCTGTTGCTTCTGATCTGCATATGATTGATTCACTTCAATAATTGTTTTTCCTCGTATGCTAATTTTCAGTTATTTTTTATACATATGAAAAAATCATGGCAGAGAGAGAGAGAGAGAGAGAGAGAGAGAGAGAGAGAGAGAGAGAGAGTGAGTGTGTTGTCACTGCAATTAGGAGAAAGCACATGATGCCATTTACTCTGATACACTCTTATTGGCTCCTATGGAGAAAGTTGGTCACAGTTAGAAATGGAGTGAGGGGTTTGGTAACTGCTGGTTAGCATTCAATGAATGCCCCTGCAAGACTGGCAGCCAGCTCTTTCCTTCTTACATTTTCCTGTGGAACTTGAACCATAGAATGTTAAGGGCACTACAGTAATTACTAGGAGGAAAAGTATTCAGGATCGGTTTAGGAGTAAATCAGACAACACTTCAGATTCGGACAACCCTCCTCTACTTGGATAACTCCCAGGCTCAGTATGACCCCATAAGAGATCGGAGTCGCGGGTGACTCTCTAGGACCAGCTCACAATAAAGTTCAAGTGACGACCAAAACCAGCACTGAATAGGACAACCAGACCACCGTGGACCGGCTCTGGACATTTTTGGCAGTTCTGTGCATATTATGACTGCTAAATTGTTTTACAGTCTTTGCTATTTTAGAACTGCCAAAATTTTGACAGATCTGATTTTATATGGATTGTCAAAATTTTGACAGTCCTGTATATGTACAGAACTGTCAAAATTTTAACGATCAAATTTTTTTAGGACTGTCAAATTTTTAATAGTCATATATATATATATATATATATATATATATATATATATATATATATATATATATATAGGACTCTAAACTGTCAAAAAAGTGTTGTTTTCTACTAATTGCTGTAAATGCTTTTTCACATTTGTTAAAAATCTCTTCCTCTTGATAGAATACAGTCCTATGGTTAATATCAAATGGACACCAGGACAAGGGACTTTTTGCTGTAAGGGGCTATCAGTGCCCTCCAGTGCCCAAATTAATTTGATGGGATTGCAGTTAGGTTTCATTTTGGATTCTATTTTTAAGTCAAATACAAAGTGATAGACAAATGGTTTTTATTTCGGTGTGGACCTTTTTTTCCCAAACATATCATTTACTTCGGAGTTCCAAATGAACATTTTCGAAATGTCAGTACAACGAGCATTCTGGAAATAAACGTGTAATGAAAAATGAATGTTTGAACAATTGTAATGAAACCTAACTGCTATTCAAACTAGTCCTAAATGTACTTAAATAACTATGTGCCTTGGAGTTTTGGGCTTGATAGGTAATAAGTGTGTAAGCTTCCTTGGGGGCTTTTTTTTAGGGACTATTGTTATTCGCACTGCCAAAAGTATTAGGGACAACACAAATAATTCTAAAAATTCTAAGTTCAAAATGACATTTTGAAGATGTTCCAAGTATAAACAATCATTTTTTTAATTTGTCTTCCAACACTTGTATTCTTCCTCTTTTTTCAAATTCCTAAACTTAAACTCCTAAATAAAATGCTGACGTATTAAATTCTAATATGGTGACCACCGTCGGTGAAGTTCTGGCAAATATTCGGTCATGTCTTCTTCGAAGTTCTCAGACCACGTTTTCTCAAGCTTACGGTCGTCCTCTAATGACCTCTAATGAAAATATCCCCTCTACAATGAAGAAAAGTTGATGAAGAATCAATTCGATGAAGCAATCGGCTCGTCGAATACATTTCATTTGCAAAGCTCCTGAAGAAGCTAAGGGTTTTTTTCCCCTCATTTTCTTATTTCAAACAAAAAATTTGGCAACGTGACGAACGAAGAATGTCAAATTTTGGCAATCCTAGAATACATAAGGACTATAAAATTTTGGCAGTCCATTGACATAGTTATGTCTTCAGGACAGCTAAAATTTATGCAACTTCGATAGTCGTGAAGTATCATGTTCATGTTAGGTTTAGGACTTCTTTTGGACTTTTTATGTAACCTATTTTGAATATATTGTCAACATATACGATCGTCCCTATTCCTATTAACGTCGATTTAGAGCATTATTTGTGACGGACGTTGTACTTAACTCTCGTAAAGAAGTGCTAAGTTGTGCCAATAAGTTGGAAAATAATATAACACTAAAGAATAAAGAGTAATCGGTCAGAAAAAATCGGTAGAGCTTCATGTGAGAGGTGGTGTGTTTATGACTTATTTCCGAGAGAAAGAGGCATTTGTGGTTCTTTCGAAGAAAACTTGGTTTATATGTAAAGAATCATATTACAACTATTTCTAAGTATGCACAAGGATTTTGCTACAAGTTAATAATTCTAGAAAAGTGTGACGAGGGAGATCGGATCGGTGTGTGATCCATTTACTTTGTTGGCGATCAGACGTGAGAAGACGGGACTTCGAGGCGTTCTCGATGCTCAAGACGATGTTGAACAGAGTGCACTCAAAGTAGGAACTCCAATCTCTCCCTCCCCCCCCCCCCCTCGCTCTCTCTGCTTGCCTGTGCGCGTGCCTCCCTTTTGTGGCAATAAATATGGGATATTTACTGCCACAAGTGAATGTGTAGCTTGTCGAGTTCCTACGAGAAGCTACTTCCAACCACTAGAAGTACCCGACACCAGCTATGTACTTTACTCAGCATGGACCAGTAGGAACTAGCCACGTGACTGATTGCATTTATGATAGACATATGTCTAATCATTAGCCGTCAAGGCATTAATAATACACTTAATGCCACATCATGTAATTAGATTGCTGACAAGACGTCTCTAAAGACGATATGTCCCTTGATGGGACTGCATGTGCCCCTCATTAATGAAGATGGCACGTGAACGCCAACTCGTAAGCAAGCTCCAATAGCTAGAATAGTTTGCTATTTTTGTTGGGAATGCGATGTGATTCGAACTGGAGTTGGCCCATGAGGTGCGATAGTGGACTGGGATCATATGCCTTAAAAAGAAAATTCCCATGTAAGGCATGAACCAATACTAATTATCTACCCCTCATGATCCCACCTCCTATCCGATGTGAAACTAAATTCGTAAACCTAAACTCCTAAATAAAATGCTCAAGTCTTAAATCCTAATATTCTGACCACCGTCGGCGAAGCTCTGGCAATTCTCCGGTCATGTCTTCTTCAAAGTTCTCAGACCACGTTTTCCAAGCTTGCGGTCGTTCTTAATGACCTCTAATGAAAATATCTCCTCTACAATGAAGAAAAGTTGATGAATAATCAATTCGATGAAGAATACATTTCATTCGCAAAGCTCCCGAAGAAACTAAGGGTTTTTTTTCTCATTTTCTTCTTTCAACTTTACAAAAAAATGGCAACGTGATGAAGGAGGAATGTCAAATTTTTTGCAGTCCTAGAATACACAAGGACTGACAAATTTTGGTAGTCTATAGACATAGTTATGTCTTCAGAACTGCTAAAATTTATGCAACTTTGATAGACGTGAAGTATCATGTTCATGTTAGGTTTAGGACTTCTTTTGGACGTTTTATGTAACATATTTCATTCTATTTCTAGATTTTGAATATATTGTCAACATATACGATCGTCCCTATTCCTATTAACGTAGATTTAGACCATTTATTTGTGACAGACGTTGTGTTTAACTCTCGTAAAGAAGTGCTAAGTTGGTGCCAATAAATTGGAAAATAATATAACACAATCATCATCGTTTAAAGAATAAAGAGTGATCGGTCGGACAAAATCGGTAGAACTTCATGTGAGAGAGGTGGTGTGTTTATGACTTAATATTTGAGAGAAAGAGATATGTGCGGTTCTTTCGAATTATATTACAACTTTTGTTAAGTATGTAAGTACACAAGGATTTTGTTACAATTAGTTAATGATTCTAGAAAAGTGTGATGAGTAAGATCGGATCGGTGTGTGATCCATTTACTATGTTGTCGATCAGACGTGAGAAGGCAGGACTGAGGCATTCTCGATGCCCAAAACAGTGTTGAACAGAGTGCACTCGGAGTAGAAACTCCAATCTCTACCCCCTCTCTCTTTGCGTGCCTGTGCGCATGCCTCCCTTTTGTGGCAATAAATATGGGATATTTATAGCCACAAGTGAATGTGTAGCTTGTTGTGTTCCTGCGAGAAGCTGCTTATAACCACTAGAAGCACCCGACACCAGCTATGTACTTCACTCATCATGAACCAATAGGAACTAGCCACGTGACTGACTGTATTTATGATAGACATATGTCTTACCATTAGTCGTCAATGCATTAATGATACACTTAAAACCACATCATGCAGTCAGACTGTTTCATACGGCTGACAAGACGTCTCTAAAGACGATATGTCCCGTGATGGGACTGCACGTGCCCCTCATTAATAAAGGCGGCACGTGAACGCCACCTTGCCAGCAAGCTCCGATGGCTAGAATAGTCTGCTATTTTTGTTGGGAACGCGATGTGACTCAAAACGGAGTTGGCCCATGAGGTGCGATACTGGACTGGGCCCATATGCCTTAAAAAGGAAATTTTATGTAAGGCCTAAATCAATTTCAATTATCTACACCTCATGATCCCACCTCCTATCTGATGTGGAACTAAATTACTAAACTCCATTGTCACCCCTTTTGAGAGCTCAACCAAAAATGAGATACACTCCAACAATCTCTACCTTAGCTCATTTTTGCTGACCGAGCAACCAAGCACATCATGCTACCTTTGATCATTCCCGCTAGCCGAGCACCTTACTCGTTACAGCTAACCAAGAACCTAGGAGATTCAACATATTTTTTATCTCGATTCATTCGACCTTAGAACCAAATTGACACGTTCATCCATACTACCATTGTGTGTCGATCACCACGTCTTACTCCACCTTGGGCATGTCTGGCCCACCATTGAAGTAAATCCGTGTAGTTGCCTCCAACATTATGTATGATCCGCCTTTTATCTGCAAATTTCTTGATACCCATGTCTAGTTCTTTTTCACTGACCGAGCAACCAAGCACATCTTGGCTATATTTGCTCGTTCCCACTAGCCGAGCACCTTACTCGTTACCGCCAGTACCTAGGAGACCCAACATATTGTCATCTCGATTCGTTCGATCACAGAACCAAACCAACATATTCATCCACACCATCCTTGTGTGCCAATCACAACGTCTTGCTCCACCTTGGGTGTGTCGGACCCCACCATTGAAGTCAAACTTGTAGTTGCCTCCAACATTTGGTTTGATCCGTCTTTCGCTGGTGAATTTTTTGACTCCTAGACCACCTTATGGAGGATTCTCCAAACTCTACCTTGAGAAGAGAGTCCGTAAATTTCTTGACAACCATACCACCTTATGGAGGATGCTTCTAACTCCACCTTGAGAAGAGAGTCCGTATAATCCGATTCACTACCAAAATACAGTAAATTGGTGACAACATTTTAGCGAGGGAATAAATTCGTCGTCCGTAGCGACGGATTACCGACAAACTGGCGACGACTTTTCGGCTAATCACGTACCAAATTTTTTTTAAGGGTGAACATCCGTCGCTTATCCGTCGGCACGCCGTCGGTACAATAGCGACGAAATAGAAATTCATCGGCAAGTAGTCACTCGGTAGCCACTAATTGGCAGAAAAAATGTTAAAAAATTACAGAAAAATATCATTAGTTGGCGGAGAAATTGACGACTATTTAGCGACGGATAATCCGTCGACCAGATGATGGGATATTAGCGACGGACTTACGGTCCGTCGCTAAGTGGTTGGAAAAAATTTAAAAAATTGCGTGAGATTAACGACCAAGTAGCGACGGATTTTATCCGTCACTAGTCCGTCGCTAAGTTAAAAGCCTAGCTTAAGTTGAACCGACGGAAGAAAAATTTTATTCCCCCAAATTTTTTCTCTCTCCTCTCTCTCTCTCTTGGACGCTTGCACTTATCGAGGTAACTCTCTCTCTCTTGGGCGATGGTGGGGGGCGTAGGGGAGCCGGCTATGGTGGGAGGGGGCGAGCAGCGGGGGGGTGTTGGCCGCGGGGGGGGGGGGGGGGGCTAGCGATCGTCGCGGGTGAAGCGGGCGGTGGTGGAGGTCGCCGCAGGGGGGGTGGGGTGCAGGGGTCGTCGCGGGTGAAGCTGGCGGTGGTGGGGGTCACCGCGGGGGGTGCTGGCGGTGGTCGGGGTCGCTGTGGGGGGTGCTGGCTGTGGTGGGGTGGGGGTGGTGGGAGGGGGCGGGCAGCGGAGGGGGGTGCTGGCAGTGGGGAGGCTGGCCCCGGGAGGGTTGGGGGTAGGCTGCGGGGGGGGGGGGGGGGGCTGGCCGACGGAAGGGAGGTTTGGGGAGGGGGCTGGCCGCGGGGGTGGCTGCATGGCCGCAGGATTGCACTTATATTTTATTTATACAGTAATCTTAGTTTGATATATGAAGTGATAATATTTATGCATTGATAAAAACTTTGATCTTGTGGTCCAGCAAATAATCAGCTGTATTAAGCATGTATGTGTTAGGAGCTAAATATTATATTATTCTTTATTGCAAGTATTTTCTTAATATTGGAGATATCCTCTTAACTTTTGTACGTGTCACATGACATGCTATATTATACATTTCTTATATAGCAATTTTCTTTATGAACTACTAGTATCTTCTTTATTTCCATCAAGTTAATAGTTT
>JANAVB010031656.1:0-12500 GCA_029216955.1 Iris pallida | reverse complement strand
GGGACGTTAGGGGACCGATCCGACCATGGGGAAGTGTAAACGTACTTTAAGGGTACGTGGTATCGGGACATTCCATTCGGGCTCGCAACCTGGTGGAATGGTACGTCGATTACCTTTCAAAGTCCTATATGGCAACGTCTGAAAATGGTGCACTAACACCAATGATCATGTTGTAAGGATGCACGCTAATGAATGTTTTATGTAGGCAGAGTAAGTGTAACTGTTAACCTGTATTTGATGCAGGTAAGAGGGAGTGGCTATTGGTAAGAAATCACTTAAATGTGATATACTCAATATATGTGTTGGTTTAACTTGCGTGCTTAACGTACAAAGTAAATGATGCTATGTGTAGCCTTTTAATTATGAAAACCTGCTTAACATGTTAAATTCAGTATGTTAGAATGATGCTTTGCTATAAACACTGCTCAAATATAACATACATGCTTGAAGTAAGAATTATCATAACATGTTTAAGATGTTAATGTTAACGATGCCTCAATGATGCCTTTGCATGATAACACCAAGAATGCTATAATGATATGTCCACATGAATGTTGCTAAGAATATGTTTACATGCTTCACTATGATGATTGTCCATGAACTGTAAACTGATGCTAGGCCCCAAGTAGAAAGATTATTATATTAAATGCTTGCTAAAATCGACCAGTTAGTGTTGGTTTAGACGAGTGGGTTGGATTCTGCTCTCCAGTACATAGATGATGTGCTGACCTACGTTTTTGTGGGCAGGTGCTAATGCTTGGGATGTTCTACACACGTAGATTGTCTTGATTGGTCCCGCGGCATCGAAGATTTGTTGGGCATACAGAAGCTCTCATTGTACAAGATGATATCTTCTGTTTATAAAGGGCATAATGTATGGAACCTTGTAATCAGTTGCACCAGTGAGTTGTAAGCCAAGTTGGTATATCGAGTTGTAATCCAATGTATCAAAGTATTAGATGTAAGCTATATAGCATTGTTCAATTAGCTTTCAATGTAAAATAAGATGTGTTGTAAGCACTGTACTTCAATATAAGTCTTGTACTCTTTTTTAATTATCAATAAAGAGAATAAAGTTTTATATATCTCTGCGTGACTTCAAATTATCCTTGTTATCTTTGCTGCTACAAAGAAGTGATATATTTCTATTCAAAGAGAAAGATTGTCCTCATTAACTTCAATTTGTCTGTTTCTGCCGCTGCGATGTACTTCAATTATCAATTATGTATCATCTTTGCCTTGTACAAGTGCAATACCAGATTTGTACGGCATCACGCCCAAGCGAGGACAATCGATTCCAAGAGATAAATTATGTGAATAAATGACTCTACGAATCGGGACGTGACAAATTGGTATCAGAGCACGGCTTTACGTCCTTGGTTCTAAGATTAAATCAAAGTTGCATCGACGATTAACCAAAGTTTCTTCCGCGATCACTCAACGTTGCTTCTAAGATTAAATCAAAGATAGCTTCCGCGATTATGCTGTCATTGTTCTGCAAGCATCCTATGTTGTTTGTGTCTAAAAAGTTCGTTGACCCTCTTGGCTGCTCACTGGATGTTCCATACAATAAGTCTATATATATTGTGATGCTCCTGAATGAATGATTATTTTTGGTTTGGACACAAATAACCCAACAATGACTCGATGCCATAGTATCCTATATTGTGAATGCTGTTTGGAAATGTAGGAATAAAGAAAAGTGGCTATGTATGCTGTAACAATTTGAGATTGCATGTGATGTTGGAAAAGATTTGGGAATGAATAATTGATGGATGAGTTCGACATAACTGGTGAGTCGACTCAGGGGTGATGGCTAGTGCTTTTGAGACCCTAAGAATGTTGGCTTGTGATATTGAGACCCCGAGATGTTGGCTAAGTGTTGTGATCATTATAGATCATGGAAGTCCGGAATAGAATTGAGTTGGTATCGTTTAAGGATGGCTTCGTTTCTGAGTGGTATATTGCCTCTACCACCTCAGAACGAGAAGTTGTTGACCTTTTTCATAGAATATCAATGAGACTATCTGTGGGTACTGGGTAGTACCGAGATTTAGCTGGGAGACATGTATTGTTGCTAGACGACTCGAGTGTCCCTTGACGGTAAAGTTATGTTGGGTAGCGAGATTGTCGAAAGTTATAAAGGGTGGCTTGGTTAGAAATTGTTTAGTCGAGTGATGACTCAGACTAGTAAGACAGCTAGTATGCTATGGGTATATAGATTTGGCTAGATAATGTTGTGGCTTAGAACATCTGAATGTTGACTTTGATTGGTTGGATGTAAATCAAATGTGGCTAATACAAAGTTGGTTGCGTAGCTGAAAGTTCGGAAAATATTGTCGGTGAACCAAAGGAATAATAGAAATTTATGCCTTGACCCTAAGGTGTAATAGATGTTAACCCATCTAGATCACCAAAGGATAGTCATTGCCTATGTGCATGTATGCTGAGGAATCTAATGGGATTAGAAAAGTAACAAGTAGCAATCCTGAATAATTGTGTTGCATAGAGAATAGTTAGTTGATACATGAATTGTCGGATTGAATGGAATGAACTACTCGACCCTTACTGCATGAGATTTAAGAATGCCCATAAGATAGTTTGATGATTGAGAAACGAATGGGATTGAGAAATTATAAACGTGTTGGATAATGTCGGTATATGTGACTGTTGGTTGGGATATAGATTGTTGGCTTTTGACTTGGTGGTATGACTCTGTCATACAGATCGAATAGTATGATTCCATAGTTATGTTACGACTATCGGAATTGATGACCCTCAAATAGTTAGCCTTGGCTTATGGGTTCGTATGGGTATAAAGGAATTGGAATAGGAATTGGATTGTTGGGAATTTACTTGATGGATTATTAGAACGATGAGAATCGTATGTCGGGTTGGGAATTGACCGTAATGTTGATAGATCGATCTTAGTCGATTGTTGGGTAAGTCT
The DNA here is from genome assembly GCA_029216955.1 of Iris pallida. Taxonomy (NCBI): domain Eukaryota; kingdom Viridiplantae; phylum Streptophyta; class Magnoliopsida; order Asparagales; family Iridaceae; genus Iris; species Iris pallida. The sequence continues at coordinate 9,550 of JANAVB010031656.1, read as the reverse complement.
AAGAATGAGCCTCTGTGGAAATTATTTCCTTGAGGAAGACCCTGGATAGATAGACTTGACCCTAGCGACCAGTTGATGACTTACCAATTGTTGGCATAGCCAACAATGGCGAATAATTATGCAGACTGAGTGGATACCCATAGGTTTGGGTATAGTCCCTTAGAACTGTCGGTTACTTGTTGGCCCTGAGAATAAGAAACTGGCATAACCCTAGTAGCCGTCCACTCTAGGGAAGTCGCCTGAATGATTAGGTATAGCTTTTTGTATAGCTAACCATTGAGACTGGACCGAATAATAGATGGCCGTTGGCGACCCATAGAATGACCAAATGGCATTGAACGAGAGATGGTGATGAGTATGATCTAAGAATGATAAGTTGTAAGTATATGCTCCAATATGAACCTTAGAGATGTTTGACCCTTGAGGATTATGTGTCGGCCTATAGCAGGAAATGGAATCATGGGATGATACTTGAGTTGTCTGTATCGAATAGTGAATTATTCTATGAGATGGAATTGACTGCTCATGACGGGAATGTTGGATCGTGTCTATAGTCGGGTAGCTGGGTTAACCTTGACTGTTGCATAGAACTATACCCTGACCCGAGTAATCGATGGTGGGTGATGTCGGATTGTATCTTTTAGAAAAGATGAATTGCCTCGGTGAGAAATATTGTCGGATTTGGGGAAGAAATATGATTGCATGTTGTGAACTCTTGATATAAATGGCTCTAAGTTGGACCCTTGACCGATGTTAGAAATATTATGTTTGGATAGAAAGCTTACCCGAGCTGTCCCTGATGTTAAGTGTTGTGGCCTGAAAGATAGTGATTATGGCAAAGTGAATGAAGTAATAAGTCAATGGAAGGGATGCTAAGTCGGATTTGAAAAAGAGAGTTATATCGTGGCTGATCGAATCGCACCAACATGGAAGTTGGCTAAAGTACATATGTTTTAGGGACGCCTAAAATATGTGTATGGATCCAGCCGAAGTGATAGGTTGCGACTGAGATAACATTATGGGAAGAAATTATCGCACTAGCGCGGACTTTGGCTGAAATATATATATTTTGGGGACGCCTAAAATATGTGTATTGATCCAAATAAAGTGATACATTGCGACCAAGATAGAAATGCAAGAAAGATATTGGTGAATCAATGAGAAGTAATAGAAAAAGAGATAGACAGATCGAATCGTTGATGAACTAAAATGGTACAGTTGGATAGCTATTTTGAGATGACCGAGTGGGCTGAAATGAATATTGAATTGAAGCTGAATGAGTAACTCATTATGATTAAGTGAATCTAGTAGATGAGTTGTTTTCTTAAGTTTCGAGGATGAAACTTTTTCTGAGTGGTATATTATGTAATGCCCCGCTCTGCGCGAGGTATTTGGTTGGCTTGTTGGATGGGATCAGAATGTTGGACCGCGGCTTATGTTGGAGATCAGAAGAATTAAGACTGATGCAGCCTTTCTTAGCTGGCTTAGACGGAATGGGTATTGGAACGTGGCTCGCTGGTGGAGCTACTCTTAGTGGGATTGGAGCAGGAAGACCGTTATGCAAGGCAAGTAGAATTGTCCTCCTTCCTCTTTATTCCTGATAAATAGAAAAATATGATGCTATGAATTGTCCCTAAATGTCCCATGTTTTAGTTGCTGAATAATAGAGATGCTTATGCTAAGAATTATTGAAATAAATAAGACATGAATACTGAACTGCTAAACGAATAACACTCGAACTGCTAATGTAACTTGATGCCTGAGAATGAATTGAGAATGTCCCTTATGCTTAATGTTGATGAAATGAATGAATCACTTGAATAATGAGATGATGCTTGAATGTTACATGAGAAATAAATTGAATATGCTATTGTTCCTATAAAATGAATGAAATGCTACAGGTCCCTCTGAAACGAATGAATGCTGCTTGTTCCTCCTTAGAAGGAACGTAATGAGAAATGTTGTAATATAGCAATGAATGAGAAATGATGAGACTGGGGAACGTCGAGATCACTAAGTAGAATGATGTGAATATTGAAAATGATGAGTCGTTGAAAACGACATGGATGAGTTGAATGATGCACTGTTGCCTTTAGTTATTTCAATATTTTACCATTTGCTTTATGATCACGATCGAGTCGGACACGCATTCGCATGGTCAGCGACAACTTATATACAAGGGGATGACTGCTTCCTCGGACGGTACTCCGAGATGTTAGGGGACCGATCCAACCATGGAGGAAGTGTAAACATACTTTAAGGATACGTGGTATCGGGACATTCCATTCGGGCTCGCAACCTGGTGGAATGGCGCGCCGATTACCTTTCGAAGTCCTATATGACAACGTCTGAAAATGGTGCACTAACACCAATGATCATGTTGTAAGGATGCACGCTAATAAATGTTTTGTGTAGGCAGAGTAAGTGTAACTATTAACCTATATTTGATGCAGGTAAAAGGGAGTGGCTATTGGTAAGAGATCACTTAAATGTGATATACTCAATATATGTGTTGGTTTAACTTGCGTACTTAACGTGCCAAGTAAATTATGCTATGTGTAGCCTTTCAATTATGAGAACCTGCTTAACATGTTAAATTCAGTATGCTAGAAAGATGCTTTGCTATAAACACTGCTCAAATATAACATACATGTTAAGAGATGCTTGAAGTGAGAATTGTCATAACATGTTCAAGATGTTAATGTTAACGATGCCTCAATGATGCCTTTGCATGATAACACCAAGAATGCTATAATGATATATCCACATGAATGTTGCTAAGAATATATTTACATGCTTCACTATGATGATTGTCCATGAACTGTAAACTAGTGCTAGGCCCCAAGTAGAAAGATCATTCTATTAAATGCTTGCTAAAATCGACCAGTTAGTGTTGGTTTAGGCGAGTGGGTTGGATTCTGCTCGCCAGTACATAGATGATGTGCTGACCCACATTTTTGTGGGCAGGTGCTCATGCTTGGGATGTTCTACACACGTAGATTGGCTTGATTGGTCCCGCGACATCGAAGATTTGTTGGGCATACAGAAGCTCTTCTTATACAAGATGATGTCTTATGTTTATAAAGGGCATAATTTATGGAACATTGTAATCAGTTGTACCAGTGAGTTGTAAGCCAAGTTGGTATATCGAGTTATAATCCAATGTATCAAAGTATCAGATGTAAGCTGTATAGCATTGTTCAATTGGCTTTCAATGTAAAATAAGATGTGTTGTAAGCACTGTACTTCAATATAAGTCTTGTACTCTTTTTCAATTAGCAATAAAGAGAATAAAGTTCTATATATCTCTGCGTGACTTCAAATTATCCTTGTTATCTTCGCTGCTACAAAGAATTGATATATTTCTATTCAAAGAGAAAGATTGTCCTCATTAACTTCAATTTGTCTGTTTTTGCCGCTGCGATGTGCTTCAATTTAAAGATTATCAATTATGTACCATCTTTGCATTGTACAAGTGCAATACTGTAAGCCCCCTGAATTTCCTGAATTATTTTTCGAATTTTCTAATGAATTATTTTCAATAATTCATTTCTATATAATTAATTTTTGATTATTAAATGCTCTTTACCGTGACTTGGAATTCTAAAGCATCAGGGATGCCAGTCTCTGGAAACTTCCTTCTTGGAGTTTGTAGTAGACGAGATTATCTTCATTTTGATATATCCTGTCCCACTTGAACTTGTTCTCTTGTGCTCTTTTTGCTTCGCGCAAGTTCGGGTCAAATTAGACCATTTAATTATTTATTGATTTTCCCACTCTTTTCCTTGATCCTCATAAGCGCGTTACCGTAACTTTTAATTTAGGAGCACCAGACCAGTCGTTTTCCCAGAACCAACTTGTCATGCCTGATCTACTCGAGACGCTCTTCACCCATGACCTTCGTGTCCCACTCAGACACTCCATTTTGTGCTCCATTTCTTTCGCACAACTTTCGGTTCAATTTGGCCAATTAATTATCTACCGTAAAACCTGATTTAATTTCTAATTTAATTTTGGGACCCGACATCGACCCAACCTAGTCGACCCCAAATAGGAACATGGCCCACACGAAGCCTACTACCTGCATGACGCTTCTGTCCCACTTATTTGAGTCCCCACATGCTACTTCTTTACCCATGATTATAAACACCCATTTTAATTTAAATATTGCCCCCTGTCCGATTTTGGCCCGACCCAGCTCGACCGAATCCGAACCCAAGCTCCATATTATTTTCTCGTGACGCCCAAATACTCCACATAATTTTCCTATTTTTTCCTATTTTGAAAATATCTCTAACTCTCTCCCTCTCTTTAATATCTACACACACATATATATATAACCCACTCTCTCTCACCTCACATCACACTCTCTCTCCTACATACACCCCTCACTCCCCTCTCCCATCATCACTCCCCTATCCGTACAGGACATCACTTCCCTCTCTCTTTCTAATCTCTATCTATCTCTCTCTCTCTTCAATATATTATATATACATTGTCACCCTCATTTCCCGTATTTCGTATTTATACTCGTATCTGGATTTTGGCATGTATTTTATTTTCTTAACTTGTGGAATTTCGGTATTTTTCGTATTTTGGGTTTTGTCATGGCTCGGTTTTAATTGGATTGGGTTAGTTTGGTTTGGTTTAATGTTTATTGGTACACCTTAGCCTATGCTCCACCCTCAACACACCATATCCCACCCTCTTTAAAACTCTACCAACTTTTTCTCTCTCTTCATAAATCACCATTTAGTTCTTCTTCTCCTTCCTCTACACAACACTCTTCTCCTTCCTCTACACAAACCCACCCATAGGCAAGTGCACCTTGCCACCACATGAGAACACCATTTTATTTGTCTATTTGCTAGTTTAGGACATGGTGACTAACATTAGAACTTGGTATTTTATGATTTAGAGTCTCTATTGTTCTAGATCTAAGTTTTCTCCATTTTCGGTTTTGCATGGTTTGAACTATTTAAGTTGAATTTTTATGGGTTTTGATGTTTTCATGTGGAAGAGAGTTCAATTCCACCCTGGTTAGAACTTTGAAAATCTGAATTTGGAGTTCGGATGACCAAGTTGTGATGCCTTGAAGTTTTGGGAGCCATGAGAGCTTCTTCTCAGCCATGGAGAAGAAGACCCAGACCCTGCGTGCGTGTTTTTATGCGTACGCAGCCCTCTGCTTGCGTGACTTTTCACGTACGCTGCCCTCTGCTTGCGTGACTTTTCACGTACGCTGCCCTCTGCTTGCGTGACTTTTCACGTACGCTGCCCTCTGCTTGCGTGTCTTTTCACATACGCTGCCCTCTGCTTGCGTGAATTTTCACGTACGCTGCCCTCTGGTTGCGTGACTTTTCACGTACGCTGCCCTCTGCTTGCGTGACTTTTTACATACGCTGCCCTCTGCTTGCGTGACTTTTCACGTACGCTGCCTTCTGCTTGCGTGACTTTTCACGTACGCTGCCCTCTGCTTGCGTGACTTTTCCACGTACGCTGCTCTCATGCGTGCGTGACTTTTGCGTACGCAGCTCTCTGCTTGCATGACTTTTCCACGTACGCTGCTCTCATTCCATAGAGTCTCTATTGTTCTAGATCTAAGTGGCTCTCTTGCGTGACTCTCATGCGTGCGTGGCTTTTTGCGTACGTTGCTCCCCTGACCCCTTGCTTACCCATTGGCTTTTGGAGTATTGATTTTATTTCTCGACTTGGTTTCTCATTTGTGAGTTTGGTTTTCCTGAGATCTGTTCAACACAGCACTACTATCTCGACCCGACACGGCCTAACACGATTTTCAAGTAATTATTATGACTAGAACTATTCTCGGGATTTTCTATGGATTATGATTTTGGCATTCTCTGATCTCCTTGCTAGTGACCCAGTGGGGTACGCACCTAACTTGTAACTTGTAATTAATCCTTGTGACTTAATAACTTGATAGTGGCCCGTGGCGGCGCACTCCTGACTTGTAGCATGACTTGATAACTTAACGCTGTTGCGACGGCTAACTTAACTTGACTTGCCTTGACATCGTGGGTAGTTCTTTCTTGCTTGCTTGTTAAATCAACTAGTCTTATCTCGCATCATGTCTAGGACATGAATCCCTGGTTTTTCCACGGTCAGGGATTCATACTGAATCTGGCTAGGTTAATGACTAGATGGATCAAATAGTTCATGGAGAATTCCCTAGTTACCTGTTGCCCCTTTGGTCCCTGGCCTTATATATATATACATGGGATTTGTTGCTATCCGTCGAGATGAGCGCACTTCCAGCCCGCCGTCGAGTGTGGTACCTTAGGACACATGTATCTTACTACAGTGTGTCTGCTATATCCTGCTATCTTTTCCTTTTCTTGCTGGGATCACTCAGGTAGTAACAAACAGGTAACCGGACTTGGAATTCTCATTGCATCTTGCTAGTAATTAGGCCATGTGATAACCCTAGTTAGTTAAAGTAGTAAGCCGTAGTATCTGCTTGGCCGTGATTGATTGAATGAGGTATAACCAGTCTAGCCATATCTTGATCCAGTACAAGATTACTTCCTGTCTTGATTTCTTATATTATTATTTTGCCGATAAATGGTGGGAGAATCCAAGTTCCGTTCAGACGAAGGGTTACAACCCCGGTCCTTGTTTGGTTTACGGGTTGTAACCTGGTTATCTGAATAGTCCCATGGTTATCTCATCGTATATCACCTATTATGTCTTTCTTTAATTCCTGTCTTATTACCTTATTATTATTGTGCTGATTGCTGGCTTTTGTTCTTATTTCGTGGCCTCCTTTATGGCACTTGCTCTTTCTGGGGTCTGACCCAGCTGGTTTTGTATGGCCAGATACCGGAGCGGCAGCAAAGGATCTACCTGCTTTTCAGCCAGATGGTGACCACTAAAGGGAATCCTGGCAACGAGTGGGTTTCTTTTGTTCTCCCACTGTAATTGTACATTATTCTTTTGAGGCGTTTAGCCGACGAGCACCTGTTAGCTCGATGCACTTTACTTTCTGTCTGCCTACGGGCTGTAAACATGATTGGCAACTCGAGGTTGATCATGTATGACTTAACTCTTGCTAGTCCTTATATTTTGTACGACTAGCTTCATGATCATCTGGATATGTAATATTTGGGACGCCTTACAATTGTATATTTGGTGATCTGACATCTTGTTACTATTATTAGTTGGTTGAGATTGAGACAATAGGCTACTTTATGACCTTAAGAGACTGATGGCTTGTAGATAAACCCTCATATTTCTAGACAGCCGTGACCGTATAGTGAGATGGATTCCATTTCATTATACGTAGCTGGCTATGTCCGACCCCGCTCTTCAGTCTTCTGGTTCTGGGGCGTGACACGGTTTTAGTGGTGGCCCATGCAGGTCTTGTCAATCAAGAAATGTGAGGGTTTACCGGATAGATGTCTCAATCTGTACTCGCCTTTGATCTTCTCTCGTATCTTCTTATCTCCTTGGATCCCTGACTTGATAACATGCTTGCATTATTGTTCTATCCTGGTCCTTAATATTCCTGACGTCATTGCTTCAGTGGCATCGTTCCTGTTGATCAGCCAGAAGAAGTTCGGCCGACAGACCAGCAACAACAAGAAAATCAAGATCAGTTCTCCGCAGCCGCCTCCCGAGCCATACCTTCTGGAGAACCAGAGCCCCCAGTCCAGCCAGTTCAGCCAGCAGGGTCAGAGGATGGGGTCTTGATAGGGCTCATCCATGAGTTGCTTGCATCTCAGGACCATCGAGGTGATGCCTTGCAGCAAGCAGTACAAGATGCTATGAGCGGAATTGGTCCTCGAGGGAACAGTGCGGTCAACAATTTCAAGCGCCTGAACCCTCCCTTCTTCGATGGCAGCGAGGATGCTATTGCTGCAGATGCCTGGCTATAGGATATTGAAGTTATCTCAGAGGCAGCCAGGACTCCTAAAGCAGAGAAGGTGGCGGTGGTGCGCCTGCAGTTACTAGACCTAGCCCGCAGCTGGTGGGCTACGCAAGCAGCGAGTTTAGGTACGCCTGTCATGTGGGCGATATTCAGTGATATGTTTCAGACCAAGTACTTTGACGCAGTGGCTAGATATGACCTACAGACCAGGTTTAGTAATCTCAGGCAGATGAACAGGACGGTCGACGGATATGCGGCCGAGTTTTCAAGGTTGAGTCGGTTTGCTCCCACCTTGGTGGCAACCGAGCTAGACAGAGCACAGCAATTTCAGCAGGGGCTCCACTTGGAGATCATATTGGCAGAAGAGCAGTTCGAGCACAGAACTTCTGATGCCATCTTGTGAGCAGCAAGGAGGCATGAGTACACTTCCCGAAGGATAGCAGACCGGACCGGAGATCGAAAACGGACTCACGACCAGATAAACCAATCCTCAGCACCGGCCCCGACAGCTAGGGCCCTGACCATTGGAGCTACGAGGACAGATTCGGTTACCTCTTTACAGCATTCTGCCCCGACCTATCCCCAGCAGTAGAAGCAGAAGCGGCCTTTCGCAACGGGTTGTTCTCATTGCGGGAAGCCGGGGCATGTTGTTACGGAGTGCCACAGGGTACAGGGATTGTGCTTGGTTTGTGGTTCGCCGGACCACATGATGGGATCTTGTCCATTCAGAAACAGATCATCGTCGAATGTAACTAGTCCCTCGGTTATGGGACCAGCACCAGCACCAGCACCAGAATCAACTCCAGTTCACCAACCACAGCAGCTCCCATTCCCGGGTCCATTGCCGTCTCAGGCCTAGGCCTTCCAGCAACAGAGGCCACAACAGTTCGCCCTGGCCCAGGCCCAGATCCAGAATCGGCAGAGCGGTATCTGTGTCCTATTGTCTTGTTTTCCACCGTCATTATACGGGACACATGTCATGTTTCATGTATCCTAATTACAACGGTATATCCCGGGCCCGAGCCATTTCCTAGATCATTCGAAAAGGTTGGTACCAATAGCCTTTAACCTTTTTGTATGAGGAGAGGCCCGTGTCCCTGTTTGACCAAAGAGAGAGACCTTAGGCGCAAGACTATCAGTTTAGTTCGTGTTGCTTAAGTTCATCGCTCCTTGGGAGAGTCAAAACGTGGGAGTGTGAGGATGATATCCGATCATGTTATCCCAATCGGTTGGCTCGTGAGGTGTAAATATCTTCCTTATGCTTGCACTTCGATTCCTTGTTTGCATGTATGATTGATTGGTAGCATAGATTGCTTGCGATAGTATAGCTGTCCCGACATCTCTAGTCTCTTGATTAAATTCCGAGAACAGAATTCTTTTAAGGTGGGTAGAGTTGTCACCTAATTTCCCGTATTTTGTATTTATACTGTATCTGGATTTTGGCATGTATTTTATTTTTTTAACTTGTGGAATTTCGATATTCTCGTATTTGGGTTTTTTATGGCTCGGTTTTAATTGGATTGGGTTAGTTTGGTTTGGTTTAAGTGTATTGGTACACCTTAGCCTATGCTCCACTCAACACACCACATCCCACCCTCTTTAAAACTCTACCAATTTTTCTCTCTCATAAACCACCATTTAGTCTTCTTCTCCTTCCTCTACACA